>JALLOR010000050.1:0-15201 GCA_036939395.1 Porosira glacialis
CGTGGCTGAACGTAGGAACTAGTAATCGTAATTTTAGCGAGGTAGTTTATCGCGATAAGGTAGAGGCCTGGGGGCGGCAGTGGAAATTCAAATGTTTACTTCGGGTTCACGGCTGGAACTAAAAAGTACGTATTCTATGAAGGAAGCTGATATTAAATGACGAGAAAGAAGTAATTTTAATTTTAAAAACAGTTGCGAGGGAAAACAAACTCACGACTTATGTCTAAATCACGACTAATGTCCAATATAGTCACTACATCCGTAGGAAGCACAGTTTCCACACGCTACAATGTGAGGGCATACCCTTCTACGGATATGAATCGAGAGGATATTCAAATGGCGATACTTTTAGATAATTGACCACATGAGTCAAAATTCCAGTTATTTGACCACATGTGCCATGCATTATCTCGTCACAAGTCATTAACAAATCATTATCGCTTTACAGTTAGGTAAATAGGAACTAGTAATACATCCAGTAATATAGACCTCCAGTAATATAGACATAATATTTTATTTTAGAATGCAGCATACATTATCTTGTCACACGTTATTATCAATTTACAATAATATAAATAGGAACCAGTAATACATCTGAGCTGGATATTTTTCCATTAATATAGACCTTCGGTAATATAGACAGAATATTCGATTGTTAGAATGTATTTCTAAATAGTAATTATTATATACAGTTTTTACACACATAATGTATGACGCTACATACGAACACAAATCGAAAATTACAACAGTAGAAATTCAAACTTTCAGTCGCGGCATATGTGCATCTTCCTCCCCTTCTGTACCTGGCCGCCCCCACCTGGCCAGCCTCCACTTCACCACCCTCGAGCCCAACGAACAGAACACGGTTACCCCCCCCCCGACGCCGTTTCTGTCAGCTACGACGCCACCTTCAGCATAGTGGCGCGGCACAGTGGTCCGCCTCATGACGGGTTACGTCCTCTACTGCAAGTCAGGAAACATGGTGAGACTCAGCGGCGTCCGGGCCGTCGCAGAGGGTTGCTGCTGTTGGAGTGGGCCCAAAGAGGTCGTCTAGCGATTCTGTGGAAGCACCGCCGGACAAGAACCCGGTTGCGTTCTTGACGCAGTTTCCTGAGAGCGACCGTTGTGGTGATGCACGTCAGACAAGGCTACTGTACAAGGCCCACGCTGAAGAAAAGACAAAGCTGCCGAGCTCGTTCTGGTCGCGAGAGTGACAAGCTGGGTACAGGCAGAGACTGCATACATGATGGCCGACGCGATCATTGCCGCGCTCGTAGGGCCGACAAGGACGCGCACGGAATACAAGGCTAAAAGGGCTGCATCCACTCTGGCCGTGAGAGGGATGCGCTGACCTCAGACGACATACAGGGTCTACCAGATCGCACACGACAGCAAGGCGACAAGGGCAGCGCTCACTCTGGCCATGAGAGGTCCGAGCTGGCCACAGACATATTTCGCACGAACAAAGACGACAAGCGCAAGCTCAGGCCATTTCGGAATAATTTTGTTAGCCTTGTACTTGTAGTTGATTATTTACAAGTATTTTTTTATCTTGTACAATTCGTCGTATCTACTCTAATTAAAGTAAAATTTAAGCGTTAAAACTGATACATTAAGATATTAAAAATAGGATGTGGTCAATTATCTGAGGCCTTGGTACTGAAGATTTTTAAAAATGTCGTCTAAAATCATACCAAAGAGAGGCCTAGCAGCTGGCCTCTACTTGGGTCTGGCGACTATACTGACGATCAAAGGTCAGTCGGACTATGCCTTCCTCACACAATAATCCCATATCTACGAGGATGTCGAGTTAGACCTGGGAGATGACTTCAATATGTTAACCCATGGACTGATCATTGACAAATCGCGATGACGCAGAGGTGTTGCGATCGTCCTCTCTCCAATTGTAGTCAAATCATGGAAGAAAGCGGGCATGCCAAGGCCGATTCATGGCAGACGAATCATCGGATGTGCAAGGGTGATGGCACTTCCAATTGAGACTACAGATCATTTGGGGAAGACGCACCGATACGTCCTATGCAGCGTCTACCACCCAACCGACACAAGTAGCGAGGAGCAAGCAACATTTGAGGAAATGTTAGCTAATTTTTACCGAGAAGTTAGAAAGAAAGGAAACATCATCTCGGGAAACGACTGAAATGTACAGGTGGGAACCTGCACATGCGATGACTACTTTGACCAAGAATCTGGAGAGGACGCCATCCACGCCAACGAAACCCTTGGACCGCACTGCCTAAGATGCGCCAATCAGAAAGGATGCGATCTCACGTACCTTCTGAAAGATCGCAAGCTCTGTGCAGCTACCACCTTCAGGGAACACAACAACTACTGAACCTGGTGGTGCAACTTCAAATGCGGACAGAGCGAAAGAGATGTCCAAGAAATTAGAGAGCAGTTAGGACTTGAGGAAAGCGAAGCAATCCCATCGGACCTAGATAAAAAAAACAGTTCCAACTGGATCACGTTTTTATCGGACAACCGATGCTGAAATCACTTGTCGATGCGAAAGTGACAACGGAGGGAGTCAGAAGCGACCACCTCGGAATCAGCGTGGAAATTCGAATGGAATCGCAGATGATTAGGATCAAGAAAGGCACGATATCAGATTAACACGGAACGGGTACGAGAGGGCACAGGAAATCGACGGAAACGAAAAAGAAAACAAGGCCACACCTCAAACTTCTTCAATCCGACAAAGTACGTGAGCGGTTCAAACATACATTGAATGCAGCTATAGCGGAAGAAAGCGGATCCGTCTCTGTCGACAAATTGCACGGAATTGTCGTTGAGGCCACCAAAAACGTCTGCACGCCAACTTCGAACAGACCGGACTGGTACGCAGGCACGGACAAGGAATTGGATCATATCTCTGCCCAGCCGAACAACTGGAAGGCGAAGGAAATCCAAGGGATCCCAGGAGCAAAGGAACAACTTCGACTCCACGAGCGGCGATTACGGGATGCGACAAACGAGGCAATTCGGAAATGGTATCATGCACGAGCAGAGGAGATGCGGTACATGCATATCGACCCAAAGACGGCTTGGCTGATGATGCGCAAGATCGTGGCGGGCTTCGATGTACCGAACACGATTTCAATGCGACTCAACAAACCAAACAGAGAAGAGGCGAAAATCAGCAAGGTAAAAGCGGTGTAATGCGTGCGGCACTTAAAAAAAGTGTACAACAATCGCAAACACGTTGATCCCAAAATATTTGAAGAGCTGCGAGCAATCATGACATACGACACCAACCATGAACTTGGCGAACCTCCGACCTTTTTAGAGGTCTGGGAGGCAGTGCGGAAACTCAAGAATGGAAAGATCCCTGGACCAACACGAATGAGTCCAGACGCATTGAAATCACTCGACAATGACGGCTTGGATTTTTTGCACGAATTCATGTGCCGATTCTGGAAGGGCGACGATGATACTGATTTTGATAGTTGGCGGGAAATGATCCTCGCCATCCTTCCAAAAGCTGAAAAACAGGACTACACAAACCTCAACAGTTGGATTGGTATCACGTTGAAAGAAATCCCTGCAAAGGTCATGAGTTCAATCATCTCAACATGAATCCTTCAACATATCGGCGAAGTCGGAGTGGAAATTCAGTACGGATCTACCCAGATAAAAGGATGCGCCGATGATTTTTTTGCATTAAATCAGCGATCCAACTTCGGAAACAGTAAGGACTCGACACCTGGGATCTCTTCATCGGCATAGTCAAAGCCTATGAAACCGCCAACCACGATACGTTATGGAAGCTACTTATCCACTACGGCACCTCGGACACCATGGTCAATGTATTCCAACGTTTGTACTGTATAAAAATTGCAAGATAAAATTCGATATCGAAGGAGGAAAATGTGAGATTGACTACGGCGTCGGAGTGCAGCAAGGCGAAAACGTTGCACCCGTTCTCTTTATTTTTCTTCTGAACGCGGTTTTCAGCACCCTAAAAAAGTGGCCAGCCAAAAAAATCGACTTTAGCTATTATGCTGAAAACAGTAACGGCACCAGAAACGGACGACTGACTGCACAAGATGTCAAAGCAAACGGCACAAAATTGAAACACTTTGACATCTATGATTTCTTGTACTTGGATGGCGGTACCACTCTTTTCGAGGATAGGGCGAGAATGATCGAAAGAGAACAGCTACTTTTTTCGCACTTTGGAAGATTCGGATTGGAAGTTCATATTGAAAGAAACGGGAAAGAATCGAAGACGGAATTCGTGTGCTTTCCTTCCAACGGCGAACATGGCGATGATAGCCTAGCTCAATTTGAAGCCGGCGATGGCTACATGACTGGCAATGACAAGTTAAAGTACTTGGGATATACTCTCCATTTCACCCTTTCGAAATATTTCGAAATCAAACGAAATATTCAACAAGCTACAGTAGCAATGGCGTGCATGTCAAAAGTATTTCGAAACGGAAGCATCTATATTCAAGACAAGCGAAGATTCTAAAAATCCATCCCAATAAATCTTCTTTTGTGGGAATATGAAGCCTGGGCGATCAAAGAATCTACGATGCAAAAATTAAAACATTTCCATCTAAAAATCATCCGCCTCATCCTCAACTTCAACAACCACGACATGGAGAACTATCACATCACCCGAAAAAACTTCCTGGAACGAATTTGGCTAACGGATATCGACAAAATGATCCATGATCGTCAGTGACAATGGATGGGAAAATGCGCCAGAATGCAAGATGATCGCCTCCCGCATAAGTTTCCGAATGCATGGATTCCAAATTAACCGCGGAAATCAGGAGGGCAACACAAGAATATACGTTCCGCCACCATCACGGCTCTCAAACGCGTCATTCCTGTCAGAGATAATTGGAAAAGTCAATTTGGCGATTTTTATTCCAAACTCAAAGATGTAGCCGACTGGGACGAGCTGCTCCACAACCGCCTTAGATATCCTCCACGTGAAACCAAATTTAGATGTCTAGGAGAGCAACACCAAATGCACCAAGAAATCCTTGAACAACGCACAAATGCAAAATACAATAGTTTATTAACACAACTCTATAGAGATATGACTTATATGCGTACTCCAGTCCGTCAGCAAAGTATGGGATCGGCACGCGAGATACCAGGTGAGACTTGTACGTAGTACATATATTACTAACTTACTACTTGTAGAGTAGTTTGAACTACTGTTACGCAAAATAAACGCTGGCGTGCATGTATGGGATGTGATACCTGTACAGTTCTATTGTACACACGGAGGACATATACACAATGCTACTGGATCATTTGGAGCGAGAGGATGCCATGAGCAAACTTCTTCAAATCTCATTGGGACACGCCCAGTTAGCGATTGGGATCGGAAAAAAATTATACCAACTCCGGTACAAAGAGCATGAACACCTAATACCGGACACCTGGATCAAGCAACTGTGGAAATTTACGTCAACCTGCAAAGCCACAATCACGATTCCAAGCCTCTGGCTTCCATCACTGTGACGCCTGGACGATCGATACCTGATGGATGTAGGAAGAGACGCGGGATTCTCCAGAGCAGAGCAAGTATACCTCTGGGAGGCGGCAATAGTATTACAAGCGCACACTCTATGTGACATGGTAACGGTGGACGTGACATGCATCAAAGAAGGTATTTTTGAGGGCATCTTGGAGGACAGAAAGTCGAACTACCAATGGCCACGCCCACAACCTTGGCGAACGGCATATGGGCGAGAAATGAAAAAAATGGCGAACTATTTATGCATACGCACTTCCATCCTGACAAAAAATTGGGAGCTTTCGTTGATACTGAGAGATCGCAGGAGTTATTGTTCCAATAGGATCCAACATCTGACCGGCTTGTCGACTTTCGGGAGAGCGTCACGGTAGAACACACAAAAAGGAACGAAAGACATGGGAGACGATCCCATTAAAAGTTTGAAAACGAAGGAGGGAATGCCAAATACAATGACATCAGCTGCGCAGATGCCATGATTACAGATACACACTTCTTGATGCACGGCAGGAAAAATGCGATATTCCGAGTACCGCCACCCCAACGAAGGCGGAGAAGGGGAAAAGAGGCAAACGACCTAAAGAAAACCAACTACACAAGAATATGGGGGATAACAATATGGTCAACGGATAGAAGAATAAATAAACTCCGACAAGCCCTTTGGGATGGAAAGGCGGTATCAGGGTCAGCTGGGTCTCTTAAAGGACGGCAATGGCAGTGTGGGATGGAAATTGGTGGTGGCAACAGGAAGGTTAACAGGCATAGAGATATAGTCAGGGGCGGCACCGTTAGACAGCACACCGGAGGACTAATTATCAACTCGGTGCGAGCTACAAGGAATTCTGGGATGGATGGCGACTATCGAAAAGCTACTTGGGCGTCAGGCAACAGGAACCATATAGGCAGGATGCGATAGTGACGCAGAATTGAAGGGCATTCATAAATGGCTGAACAAAAAAACATGCGACAAGGGCAATGCATGGAGGAGGTAACAATGATTTACTTCAGGAAATTAGAGCATTAATGCGCTGACTACCAGAAATGACGGTGATATGGGTAAACGCGAAGGCGCACAGGAAAAGGGAAGCAGAAACGTACCACAAGGTTATGAATGATGAAATGGACACTCTCGCCAACACGCTCCACAATGACAACGAATGGAAATCCAAAGAGAGGGCCCAACATTTCACTAGCGCGCTGGCAGAACTCAAATTGTGGGACCCACAGCATGGACATACCCGGATCACAGGAAATGTAGGGAAAGCCTTACAACAATCTCACACAACACCAATAATGGTGGCAAAGCTTAAAACACGCGAGGGATGAGAGCACACAATATTCGAGAACATTGACTGGCAGTCGCAGGCAACGGCGATAAAGGGGATGAATGCCAACGACAAGAAACAGATATTCAAGATGAGTCATGAAGCCCACCCAGTAATGTACCAGCAGGAAAGGTTTGAATATAGTGACACTACCACGTGTCCGATCTGTAATCGCGAGGAATAAACCATAACGCACATGATGCAGTGTCAAATAACAACAAATCCAGAATGGAAACGTGATCGCCAAAAAGCATTCAAAAAGGCGGGGGTTGAACGACAAGAACGAGCGCTGATGACATAAGGCATTAGGGCTTGGGCGGAAGGGGAAGAAATAAACGCGGAGGATCACACGGAAGTAGAAAAGAACATTTTCTACGATCAAGGGCAAATCGGATGGAGTCACCTTCTGCGAGGACGGATCAGCGTGGACTGGTCAACGGTGATCAATGACGAAAGGATCGCAAAACAGAATTCAAGCACACCCACGAGCCAACGTAAAGGTCATCAGGAAAATCATACCGATTGTACTAGACCTATGGAGGAGAAGATGCGAACTAGCGTTTGGGAAAACGAAGGAGGAAAAAATCAAAAATAAACGGGAAAAACTTACTAAGAAAATCGAAACATTGAAGGAACATACAAATAGCACGACGCGAAGGGGGGTATTGCATTTTGAACACCCACCACGGGAAGGCACGGCACTGAGTTTACTGACAACATGGATTGCAATGTTAGAAGCAATCATTAGGCAACAACGAAAGAAATGACAACGAGATCAACTACGAAACCACCTCATCACCGAATATTTTGATCGCCTCATTTGGTAGGCAAGCACGTTCGAGAAAGTCCCGGGAGTACATCTTGGGAGTCAGGTACCCACAGCGGCGGCGAAAGCACCCGCTTCCAATGGGATTATTCCTCCTTAAAAGGCACTATATAGTGGTAACGACTTAAAAAGCTTTTTTCATTTTTTTTCTCTATTGTTCACACACAACATACATGTAACATACTGTAGTTATGTATGTATAGTTGTACATATCTGCATACTGTATGTACTGTGTTAAAAGCAACAAAAAAGATAACTGGAGCGAGGTATTTATTGCACCACTTTTTTAACCAGTAGGTAGTACTGGTAGTACATAGAATCATAGAATATGTACCTGCTATTTCTTACAAGTAGAAATAGTTACTGCGGAGCGTGGAAATGCACTGTCGTGCCGGTTTTTAGAACCATGCAAGGTTGGAAGTACATACTGTATCTACATACGTAGAGCGCTGATGGTTTATCGATTATTTTTAATATGAACTTCATCGCTTGTGACCTAGATATGCTGGATTGGGTTATGAGTGCCCCCAACTTTGACTTGTTTTGACCCCTGTAGTGAACAGAATTAAGACTTGACTCAAATTTGGCGCGCTCACATTACAAGGGGTACACGTAGAAATCGGCCACAGAGATCTTGTTTATTTTTATGTTGTTCCTCCCTAATGGTTGCCACCTCACTCTGCTACCTTCCCACACGATATACTACTACATACTAGTATTGGAATTTTTAGATACAGTTACCCAAAAAGTGTGATATCATTATTTTTAAATAAAGAAACATTGAAAACTGGTAACGACATCTTGTTCTCTAAGACATCCGACCTTGATGACATTTCAGTCACCATTTCACCAATCCTTCACCAAATTCGACGAACTTGGCACCAGTGAGCGCCCCCTGGTGACTACAGTTCGATAATAACCGGTCCGAGTTGATTCGGTGCAGAAACGAAACGACGGATATCGACCTAATTTTGTCACCAACTTTCCACTTTGATTTTTGACGTTGGTCGTCCTCGCAGCATCGTTGCCACATAGGGAGTGGAAATTTGGTGACAAACACAGGGCAATCTTGGTCGTTTCTGCACTGAATCACCTCAGACCGGTTCTTATCGAAGTGTAGTCACCGGAGGACGCTCACTGGTGCCAAGTTCGTCAAATTTGGTGAAGGATTGGTGAAATGGCGACTAAAATGCCATCGAGGTTGTGATGACATTTGTTTTTAAACTTTCAACCTCGATAGTATTTTAGTCACCATTTCACTAATCCTTCACTAAATTCGACAAACTTAGAACCAGTGAGCGTCCCCCGGTGACTTAAACTCAACTCCGGTAAGAACCATTCCCGGTCAATTTGGTGCATAAACGACCGAGATTGTACTGTGTTTGTCACCAAATTTCCACTCCCTGTGCGGCAACGACGCTGCGACGGCAACGCGGACGACCGACGTCAAAATTCAAAGTGGAAGTTTGGTGACAAAAGTAGGTTGATCTCCGTAGTTTCTGCACTGAATCACCTCGGACCGGTTATTATCTAATTTTAGTCACCGGGGGACGCTCACTGGTGTCAAGTTTGTCGAATTTGGTGAAGAATTGGTGAAATGGCGACTGAAATATCATCAAGGTCGGATGTCTTAAAGAAAAAAATGTCATTACCACTTTTCGATTTTTTTAATTTAAAAGCAATGTTATCACATTTTTTGGGTCACCGTATCTAAAAACTCCAATATATGTTTCCGTCGGATTTTTTGCAACCGCGGCCGCAAAGGATTCATTGCATTATTTGGATGACCCATCTTTTTATTTGTGCGATAAAAAGAGAATCGTAAATGGAAAATCGTGTCTCATGTCGTCTCTACCCAAATATCTCTCATTTCGGAACTTAGTTACTGAAATGTGGGCATTTCTGTGCCAGGCGACATAGAGGACTTCTGTGCGACCCATCTCTTACAAGACCACGCCACCAAACAGACATTATGAAAAGAAGGGGAATCACGAAAATTTGAAATGTGATGTGTGCCTTCAATTTTTCAATTACGAAAATGACTATTGTGTTAGAGTGAACAATTGTGTCTTTCCTTTGTGTCGATCCCAGGTTTGCGGTGTTGTTAATCTCGTAAAAGGAGTTGCAAACCTACAGGCGCGCCCGTCTACTTCTTCCCGGTCATGAAGTGGTGCTGCAACACATGTACGCACTCATGTGTCTCATACTTGATCTTTTTTTTATCCCTTAATTTTTACTTCTCTCTTTTTTCTCCTGCATTCCGAAATTCCAGACGCTTTAATGTTTCTCTATTGAAACAACAAAAACTGTACCATGGGAAAGCGTCCGGTGCAGTGCTAACAGCTGGTGTATAAGGTCATTTGGGGTGAGATGCAGGGAGCGGTGCATGAGTTGGATTCCATGACTTGCAAGACCCCAGATGAAAAATCACGAATGATATTGATGATGTGTTTGGTCGGGGGATCGTTTTCTGATGGAGTACGCACCACTCAAACACGTTGGAGGGGGGGGACGGTGGGGGGAAATTTAGGCAGTAACACAACTCTGCCAACCGGCCTTCCAACGTGTGATCTTTGTTGGCCGTAAAGTGTTGCGCTCTGAGGAATTGTTGGCGGAAGGGGTTCCCGAATGGTTGGAGTAAGTCAAATCATCCATCGGGATGGCCCACATAAAGTCCAAATACGTCACCATGGGCGATCATGTGGACGTGGCTCCCGAAGCTTCCTCGCCCGGGATGAACAAATGACGAGGACGAACGAATATGGCCACCCTGATTCACCTGAGGAGATACTCAAATAAAAATCAATTGGGGTGGTTCAACGGACAATCTTTTGTGTGTGGTATTTCTTCGTCCTCCTGAAGCGGCGGCGACTTGGGACGAGGGCGGCAACATTTGTGGTGGCGGTGGGTGCAAGGACCTCAACAACAGCGGCGTTTGCCCGGTATTTTTCCTCATGATACGATGGAGGAGGAAGGTAAACGGTGTGGTGGAGGTGCCCTGGAACCGCAAAACGGAAGTGCGAATGAGGCGGAAGTACAAGGAAGGAGGTGAATGGATGTGTGTGATGGATCGAGCGGAGATTCACAATGGGTTATACTGATAATTGATGTAGATACTTACAGTAGCAGTAGGAGACACCACCGAGATGGTTGACCGGGCAGCAGCAGCGATTACCATGCAGTTGAAAAATTTGAAATAAAATAGCTTTAGCAGTTTATTTCCAAGTATTTACTCTTCCAACGTCAGCACAAATTCTTTAGTTGGCATAAATAGGAAAGTGTACCAGCACACTTGCAACTTGGCACTACTTTGGCCTCCGGTTAGCTTGGTTTTTGTACACTTGCAGGAAAACAATATATGCGTTTTTGCCTACTCAGATTGATTTTGACTCAACAGCAGTTATTTTATTTGGGGACTGCTGACGACATCAATATTCGCTCAGTATCTAGGTAACGTGCAAGAACATTGCAAACGGTAAAGAACTGCAACTAAATCTAGATGATACGACTACTCATAAAAAGACTATTTTCAGTTGTTTTGCGAGAATTTTATTTACAACATGATTGTGCACAAATTCTGAGATAGTTGCCACATACTCATGTTCGGCATCTGTAACGTTGAGTTATTCTTTGCTTGGTTGGAAGTTGGAAAGCATTCGTGGTTTGGAAGAAATAGACATGAGTATCAACAGATCATTAGGAGACCAAGCTCCAAAACTAAAATGAAACGGTACCGGTAGTCGTTTTTACGACATATTTGTGGCGTAAAATTTGACAAAAATAAATGGCCAACAATAGAAATAGAGTCAGTAGATTAGTAATATTACTGTGAAGCTTAAGTTGAGTGTGTAAGACACTAATAACTACCTCAAACATTGATGTTATAGTAGCCTTATCCTTGCCGATGACACATCCATGAGTACTGGCACTTGGTTGAGAAGTTGATTTGTGGGTTGAAAATCAATGGCACAAGACACAAACAATGCAATTATGGATTATCTGTGTGATGTTGACAAGTTCTGAATCTGGAAATACTCGTGTTGTGATTGGTAGGGGGTTTTCTCGGACTGCCATTACTTGGTTTTTGTGGATGATGATACACTTTGCATACATCACCATTATGGATAATATTGGTAACGGTGACAAGAACAAAATTGCCGACCTTGTACAATTTGAAACCCCATCTAAGTTTTCTGAGGCACGGGCAAACACCTAAAAGACAGAAAATATGCAAAGAATTACAAATACAACTTTCAGCATGATCTAGAAGGAAATTTCATCAGTTGGAAGTTGGAGTTTAGTAGTTTCGTTTTTTTATTAATAAATGGATACTGTATGACTGTATGGTTAACTGGATTGATTTCAACTTTTCTTGTGAACCTGATAAAGTATTTAAAATGGGACCAGGCGTTTTTTAGAGGCTGTTTACCACCAATGTTGAGACAGTACGAGTAGTTGATCCTGACTCCTGAGTATGACACAATTAATGTGATTATATTGTGTTACATGGTAGGGAGGGGTAGCCAATGAATCAATACATTGAAGCTACAATGAAACTTGCGAGTCATATGATCGAAATATCGTAGTACAGTTCTATTCTCTAGCTGGAGAGTGTCAAATATTATATCCACTCAAGTCAGATCAAGAGTTCTAATTACAATCAAATATTTATCGCTATCCTGATTCTCGTTTTCGTTTCGCAATGAATTCCAGGACCATGGCGGGTGGCGACTCCTCAACAGTTTTTGCAGCGCTTCGAAGTTTAGGATTTCTCCTCTAATTTCAATTCCGCTCCAGTTTTTCGTGTTCGAGCACCCGCAAGAGAACACTCCAAGGTCTTCAAACGATCTTGACGAGAAGTGATCTCGTTCTGTAAATTCAGGATTTCTTCTTCGTACTCTTTAATTTTTTGCTGCTCGGACGAAACGACTCGCTACTTACGAGATTTCTTCGAACATGTCTTCAAATTTTCTGTAATGCAATACTTGCAAATGAAATATTCGCAAGCCTCGTAACCAGGATATGCTATACATTTTTCACGTTCCGAAACAAATCGCTTCTCCAGTATCACGTTCTCTCTGCTTACAAATATCACACTTGTAGCACGCGCAATGTGAGTATAAAACATTATCACAACATTTGCAATGAGCGCTCTTGTCAAACTCAGTAGAATTGCCACAACCGCATTCAAAGCCTTTGTCTTCACGATTTCGACGACTGTAAAAAGGCATGATGCAAATGAAAGTATTTGTTTTTCTTGTGGACGTTGCCGTTTGTTAGTTGAGGCAAGATTGAGGTTGAAGTTTCAATCAAGATACTTCTTGATAACTTTGTAATTACAAAGTACCAGTATGATGCATGTGCGTTTTTGAAAAACAAAATGAGGATCCAAAAACGTTTTATGTGCATACCCCTAGATACGTAGCCCTGTAATATCGAAATTTTCTACAATAATTTCAGTTGTAGATATCGTAATGATATATTCCTATGAAGTTTCATTTCCTTTTTCAAAAGCACAGGTCGAAGTTTTAGGAAGGATTTTCATAAATTTCTAAATGTGCGAATATAGATAGGTACTCATTTTCACATGTATTTTTGGGGGCTATTGCAGTGGGGCTACTTACGATATGTGGACAATATGGGCCACAAGACACAAGACAGAAATACACAAGAACTTGAGATAAATGATAAATATTTACTAATCTCTCTAGAGTTACTAGAGAGATTGAATCTTCGAAACACATTTGCAAGCCTGTAGACTACTATATTTTTTACTAATTCCTATTTTATTTTAGTTTTAAATTGCTTACTGTGCATGCTACTGCACAAATGTTTAATATGTTTAAGGGTCAACCTAAAGCCTTCAGTCACAGATCAGAGAAGAAATATTCAGACTACCATAAAGTGGTTGTTTTCTTCTTGGTATGTCCAAAAACAGCTACTGTAAATTTACTGTATGTGGTATATTAGCACCTTCCGTGCATTTACATTATTGATGTTGCTTACCTACATCACGATGGACGCACCAGAAGCAGAAGGGTATAAACTAACAATAATATCGGTGTATAGACCATGTTCAGGAAACGCGGACGCATCGGGGGGCACTATTTGGAAGCAACAATGGGCACGCGCACATTAAAAGGGATTGAGACAAGATTACGACCCATGCACAGTAGTAACACGGGATTTAGGGAAGTTTCTGGAAACTAGGAGGGACCATGACATTAAACTTGAAGGATATTTTAATGGTGCACTGATGGAGGGGGGTGTAGATAAGGAGGTAACATTATCGTGGCTAATGACGGAGTACGGATTTCTTGATGCACACGCCGAATCGAACACTGGACCTTCTCCCAGAATATACTGGCACGGCTCACGAAGCATTGATCAAATATACGCCTCCGATCAACTTATGGTCGAAACATAGTATTACAGACAAAAATCGGAGGTTTCGATTCTTTCTTCACCAGTGACCATCGGCCGGTACTCATAGATGTTTATGCAGAGACCTATTTCGGAGCAGATACGGTGGAAGGATTACCCCGACAGGTAAGGATCCTACACTGCAGAGATCCTCGACTACTAAAAAAATCTTAATCGCTGCGCTCACAGGAGTTCGAAACCAGAAGCTCGATGAAAAATTGTTTGATCTTGCCGCACGGGCAAACGGCCACACAGCAGTTGACGACGAAATGAATATCAATACCATCAACGTCGTGCTCACGCAAATACTACTCAGTACAGAGGCGTCACTGAAACCACAACAAAAAAACAACAGGCGCGGGCATTTTTCGAAGGCACTCGATGAGGCAATATGGACTGTGGTTCACTGGTAGAAAAGAGTCACGATCTTAACGACAAATACGCCTCAAGAAAACCTGGCAACGGCCCTGGATCGATCAGGAATAAAGGAAGATGAGACTTGATTTCACCCGTGGTTAGGCCTCATGAAAGCGCACCGGAATTTAGGTCAAGTAAAAAGGGACGATTTTTCAAAACGTCAGACACAATTGAAGGAACTAGTGGAGGCACTGTCAGAGGAGGATTAAACTACAAAAGAAACACAACTAAAGCAACTCAAGAATCGGGAGAAAATGGTGAATGATTACAGAGCGGTCAAATTGGCTCTCAACAGTGTCAATGATAAGAAGAAGGGAGGAGGACTCAATAATCTGCAAATGATGGAGAATGGGAGAATGAGGAAAATCACTGACCTAGGACTGATGGCGGACATGCTACGTGACTTTGCAGTGCAGCATTACGGACAGGGACAGATAAACCACACTATATTTTGACACGGCGAAGGACACGACCTCCTCACAAATGAACCCATGGCGAACCCAGTATGTGATACCTTCCTTGATGGGACATGAATGGACACTGATTACCTCCCAAATCACACAGATGGTCACAATCTGTTTATTAAGAACATGAATTCGAAACTTCTAGAAGGAGTGAAATGTTAAGACGAGGCGAACATGCCATGGTACAGGTAATAATTAGGTGACTAACTTATGGCTACTGACGACGAAGAG
>JALLOR010000051.1:0-16176 GCA_036939395.1 Porosira glacialis
GTGGCTTCGTTACTTGAGGAGTTTAATGACAGTGTCACGAAAATTTACCTGTGAGAGAAATGTACAAGTTTCTTTCCTAACTCTTGCAAGTACGCACTGTAGGAAAGTACACTGGTACCAACTTTTGTAAATAATAAATCGTATCTTATTTGTACAAGTCAGGAATAAAGCAGTTATGAACACACAAGACTAAGTATGGGCAATTCTGGGTGGAGCATACAATATTCTGAGGATTTAACACGTAAATCATCATGACATCATTATAATTCTTTATCACACTAATGATATATTTAGAATATGGATGCACTCGACTGTAATGCACAGTAGAAATATATTCAGACGAAACATTTTCTTTCTTCGGCGTCGAATATTCGAAGGAGATCAAAAGACACGAAATTAGTGTTAACCAATCCCTGGTTACCAGTAGGCGTTGTAGGATTAGTTTGAAATCCCGCAATGATGATTTGACTGCTTTGTCTGTTGCCAATTGCTCTAAACATGTACGTATGAGAAATGTGTATTTTCTCTGTTTAGAAGAGAGGTCGGCCTATGATAAACATAGCGTAAATTAAAATTCAAAATGAATTGGTTGTATTCATTGTCTAGCCATTACTAGGAACCTAATTTCTTTTATTAATTGCTTTTTCTGTTCTCCTATTATTTAGGGACCACTGTAGCGGGTTGTCGTTATGAAAGATTAATTCGTGCATAGTCACGCGCGAGAGATCGGCGACCATACCAGCTGAAAAGGGGCTCACGAGGCACAGAGAGGCATTTTTGAGATGCACTGTTACTACAGTTTAATGATGACGTATAAAAAGAATTACTTTAGACGTTTTGTCATTCGGCCTCCCATAGAGCCGTTGAAGAATATAGCAATAAATACCATAGTGTCTGTGTCGTGAAGAAGCTACATAATCTATGCAAAAAGAAATCCACCACCTCCTTCACTGATGGCATATAGTAGTTTGTTTTTCATCTCCTCTTCGGAAGTGTACACAGGTAAATCAAGCGCATTGAAGCATGTGTGAGCAGACATGAGTGCACCAGAGGGTCCTGAGGCCTTGTTGATGCTAAACTTTTGCACTCCCCTCATACCCTGCAATTCGCTGAATCCAGAAAGAGGAACTTTTGAACTACCTGTCACAAATTGAAGGAACGCGGCTTTTTCACTTCGAGAGAGTGTAAACATGATGTTCCAAAACCAGCCTATCTCCTTGTCAGCCGGTCTGTAACCATTATATTCAGTGTTGCTCTTCAAATCATGAATGTCAATGTCTGGCATACCTGAAATAAGTAATTCCAATTCCTTTGCGGTAAAAATGGATATAAGGTCACGCTCTACAAGTTCGTGGAAACCCTCCAAAAATGCCTTGATTTGTTTTTCAATTGCAGTTGTGATACGGTGTTGGCAGACAAGATCGACATATTTCGCCTTTGTTTCCTCGGTCACGGGAATATTGCGTCCGTTTGGAATGAGATCGCGTGTGGTTTTTCGACCAAACGTATAGTCTTCGGTCGAGAAGGTCAAATCAAGTTGATGTAACGTGAGAAGTCGGTCTTCAACGATTTGAAGATTTTTGTAATAGTCTGGATCAATTGCTTGCATATCATGGTGTGACGGCTGGAAAAGTTGAAAAGGAGATAATGCAAATGCAAAGACGTTAGCAATAGAAAAGTATATGAAGGGTTTGTGAGTCAATAAAGTTGTATGCAGAAAAACCGAACATACCTTGACGCCCAACATATGCTTGTACAAGCTTCTTGTAAAATGAGCATCCAGAAGAAATCCATCGATGACCGCTTTTCCTACAATTCGGCCAACAAATCTGAAGTATCTAATATCCTCAGGGTTAATACTACTGTTTGGGTTGGGCTGGAAAGTGCACCCATCTGATCCATAAAAAGGAATGATCGAAATAGGGTTAGGATAGGGTTAGGCTTTGCAAGATGACAAAGAGCAACTTAAAAGACAAATATGAACTTACCTTCAGTTGACATGAAGAGTGCATAGTTGGGGTTGAACATTTCCTTCGCCAAAATCGCAAAGAATTCACGTGACAAACCACCAGCATCAACACCCTCCTCGTTTTGGAATGTGATGTGCAGCCGCCCTCGAAGCTCTTCAGAGTTACGATGAATGAAAGCATGATAGGCATCTTCAAAGACATGTTTCCGCCGAAGATTCAGACGCAAACTTCCGTGACGGCGACTGGCTTGCTGCCTCAAGCGGCGCACTTGATTCTTGAAATAATGACGCTTATTATCAAAGTCAAGGAATGGTCTGCAACGAGGTACTTGAACCATTGGTCGTAGCCCTTTCTCAAGAAGATTCGGATTGCTTCGAAGTAGCGCATTAAGGAGAACCTTATTTGAAGCAACGAAATTTACCAATCGATTACCAATGACAGACGACTTTGCTGATGAAAAGGTTTCGTCAATTTTTTCATCACTGTCACTAGTGGCAATCCCAGAGGCTTTCTTCTTTGCTTTTTGTTTGTTTTCGTCCATTGCAAAGCTTCCGTTTACCACAAAAAATGCCTCAATCGTAGGCAGAAACCTAGTGATGAGGCCAGCAACACTATTCTGAAGTTTCTTCCCTGCGCTTGCATCCGTCACTTCATTTTCTTCAGTAGTGCCGTCTTCCTCATCGATATTGATTTCCTCGGAATCGGCCGCGTTCGCTACGCCTTCAAGAACCGACACGGTACGCAAACAGGCAGTCAACTGGTCCCATAATGAATCCAGGTCGAGCCTTTGCAAAAAGGAGACAAATTCGGGCAGCGCGTTGACATCGCCATTCCGTTTATTATCGTCATTGGAGTGCTCGACGCACAGGTTGTGAAGTGTTTGAAGCACCCAGAGAAGCTTCAGTTCACTTGTACTGGTAGAAAGAAAAACTGCACTTGATGATGATGTGTTCGGTTTATTTGCTCCTTCGGCTGTAGATTCGACGATTGCCCCAACCTGAGGTTGGTGTTCCTCTCGGAGCTTTGCCGCTGCGCTCAGACGCACACCGAGTGATTTGAGATCACGAATGGCGTCGGCACCGACAGCCTGCGAAACTAATGCCAACTGGCCAAGAAGAATTTCACGGTTTGCCTGAACTCGACTAATTCTTCGTATCAACGTGCTCACTTTCGTAAATGAGGCTTCCTTGCAACTTTCGAGCCTCAAAACGGAGCAGAGCAAGTGCAGTCTTCTCTTGGACAACAATACTCTGGGAACCACCTTCCACTCCTTTCCTGGGGATGATCTGTCAGACGAGATATCAACTACTTGCTCACTATCGCTAGTAAGCAGAGAAAGTGGCGCCACGATACTCTCGAGCAAACTCAGCAGGAGCTCAAGATTCGTCGAGCTTTTCGAGTATAGAGGCATGTCCAGCAAATCCAGAAGCCTTTCAAAACATGTGGCCTTGCTACAGCTTTCAGCCTTTTGATCACTATCAGCAAAGAAGTTGCTGAGCATGCTGGTACAGATCCGTGGAGAGGATTTCGACAAATACGATAGAAGCGAAATGATCCGCCGGACTACTACAGGAGGAATGGCTTCGTCGTAGCATGATCCACGAGCACTGGCTGGAAGGCTCGCCGCAACCGCTGCGGCAGAGTTGTTGCAAAAAATGAGTGCATTGACGCCGGATGCATCATCCAAAATGCTTGGAGTAGTACCAATAAGAGTGAACGGTGGAAAGTTGTCAGTAACCTGCCCAGGACCACCACCAGATGCGGATTGGTCTACCTTGGAACTCCCGTCCAAAGAATCCACAGCCACCAAGGCACTAGCTTTGTCTTCGTTTAGCAGTGCCACAAAAGCGTCGAGGAACACCTCCCTCGACTTGGCATGAAGGCATATGTTGAAAAGAAGTTTCTTCAAGACCTGCTGCGGCGTCACGGGGGAAAGTAGGTACAGCAATCGTATCAGAGACTTTACTGCTTCCACTGTTAGAAAGGGGCCCAAGCTATCTTCTACAGTTTCCGGCATGTAGACAATGTTGGGGCGGTTGACTTCGACCCGAATCTTTCCGTTCCGTTGTCTTCGGCTCCGTGAAGTTCCGGGACCCTCTTGGTTGTTGGCTGCGGCAGGCTGGGCCGGTGCTTGACCGGCACCGGCACCACCCACGCCCGTGAGAGTGGCTGCATTGGCAGTTTCTTCAATCCTCCTCCTTTGCTGAGTATTCGCTCTCTCTCTAAGGATCTGTGCCTCCGCAATGATATCCGGTGGCAACGAGTTCAAAAAGGTATCATCGGCCGTCAAAAGGATCTCCTCTCGAAGGTCTGGAGCCAGTGATGCGACAAAACTGGCATTGTCCATCTCTTCAGCGTTTGCAGGGTCGGCGGCGGCATGTTCTCTCAAACGTTGTTGCTGCTGTTCCTGTTCAATGACCTCTCGGCGCATATCTTCCGGCAGAGCCGCCAGTGCTAAAAATGCAACAGAAGAATTAAAATGAGTCACGAGGTGAAAAAGAAAGAAAAGACGTGAAAATGCGCAACAGAAACTAACCTTCGGGATCAAGACCCGATGCTTCTCCAAGTTGAGCAGCAACAGCACTAGTGGCTTGATGCTGATCCACAATTTCTTGCTGCATTTCCACTGGAAGACTATTGAAAACTGGTGTTATTGATACAACAAGAAAAAATATAGGAAATAAAGATGAAAAATAAGAAACAAAAAGCAAGTAGATAGCATAAAGACCAAGCAAGGAACTTACCTTCAAGGTCAATGTCCGGAGGACAGGTCAGCCCCGCCTCTTCAGGGAGAGACTCAGGTTCCGGTTCCGGTTCTGGGTTCGAAGATGCCATCTGCACATCGCTCGCCTGAGAACTATCCGCTTCGGTTGGAGCTGCTGCCTGCCCTTCCTGTTCGGAAACATTCGTTGAAGCTTCCTCCTCGTTGTTCTCCTCTTGTGCATGCTGTGCATCCGCCATCTCGGCATCGTTCTCGGTTCTGCCCTGAGCAGCAGAGGAGGCTGTATCCTCTGAAGGTTGTGAAATAGTCAGCCCTGCGGCCAAAGAGGATGCAACGACTTGCTCATTAGTTTCCATATCAGCCAAACGACGTGAAATTGAGCCGGAAATTGAACCGTCCGAATCATCTCGGAGTTCCTCACCGTGATTTGGGACATCCTCCTCCTCCATTTCAGCGACAGCAGAAGCGTCAGCGACGGCAGAAGCATCTGCTGAAGTTTCCATAGCTTCGGTTGGCACTTGTACATCCTCGTTCGGAGCTTCTCCATCGACATTGCCAGGTTCCGCGCTCGAAGACGACGATGCTGCTTCCGCAGGAACTTCTTCGGTGGTCCCTTCAGCTTCAGCAGGTGGCACCGGTGCCGCAGCAGCCGCAGCACTGTCTTCGTTAGCCTCGTTCTCCATAGCATCACCCCCAACGTCATTGGAGGAATCGTTATCTCGCATCAGAGCGCGACAGGAGTCGATATCATGTTCATTTGTCGGTACCCTCGAATAATCATGACTAAACGCCGCCCCCAGAGCCTGCCCAAACTCATTGCTGTAATCCTCAGTAGCACGATCCAACGGCAGCCCTTCATCGGTCCATCCAAACGACGTGCCGCGCACTCCACTTGCCGCATTGCGGCCCGCGAGGCTCTCAAAGGTACTCGTGGTGTCGGCATGTCCTCGATTGACGCGAATCAAATTACCTCCGGGGCCGGAGATGAAGGTTCTTGAGGACGCTGCGACCGCAACACGATCAGGCACTTGGGGTCTTTGGCCATGAGGTTGCAGCGTCGACACAAGTGAATTCACCGGCGGTAGATTGACATCCCCCAAGAGTGGATGGAGGGGTTGCTGCGCTCGTGAATGAGTCGACGCCACCGGACCTCCCGGAAAGAGTTGGGTGTCAAACGTGGAAGGAGCGAGTGCGTTCTGGCTCTCTGGGTCGGGACCGCGGAAGGTGAGCGAAAACGCCTGGCTTCCCCCACCAATGGCAGGGCCACCAAAAATGTACTCCATCGGATTGGTCTCTCCCAAGTTTCGCCCCTCCGATACATCCGGTGGAGCGTGTTGATTCACAGATGGCAGATTTCCACCGAGAGATTGATTGCGCCCCGCCGCATTCGTAGCATTCCTGCCGCCGCCACCACCGCCTCCTCCTCCGTCCAACGAGCGATTCATCTGCGCCGTCGGCACCACCTGAATTCCAATGGATCCTCCCCTTCCATCCCGTCGATCAGTCGCTCCTCGCACGATACGAATGCCTAGCGTATCCTCGATCTCGGAGAGGGAATCCATTTGGGTATCCCCCGCACGGAGAATACTCCCCAGCACGGCCTCCGCTTCCGTCATGAACCCTCCACGACGCCCGGTAGTAGCCCCAGAGGGATGGGGACGCATGGCATCCAAGAGCATATTGCCAATCCCCGCATCAATCCTCGTCCATCCCTCCTCCACGTCGTTGGCGGGAGGAGCAAATCCTTCGCCGTTCGCACTATCGGAAGGAAGCTGTCCCTCGAAAAAGTCATCCGTCTCGCGTTCCCAATTTTCTTCTTCCTCGACTTCTACTTCGTCCCCATCGATAAACAAGTTTTCTTCGTCGTCTTCTTGTTCGTCGAGAGCATCCTCTACTTCTTCGCTTTCCACAGAGGATTCATCGTCGCTGTCGGAACTGGCGGAGGAATCGCTGGATATTTCTTCGTCGTCCTCGCTGTCAATGTGGTCGGGGTCCGAATAATCGAGGTTTCCAATCACCACATCGTCATCGTCCGAAACAGCATCATCATCGTCATCGTCGTCCTCGTCATCATCATCGCTATTATCCTCGTCCATACTATCGTTCTCGCTGTCGCTACCGTCCGCCTCCTCATCGATTTCATCATCCTCGTCCTCATCGCTAAAATCCTCCCCCATCATGTCCACCATCTCCTCAAATTCCCGCCGGGCACTGCGCTGACTGTTTCGTGCCTCGTTGGCGGCGGTGTCGGCATCAAAGCCATCTTCCAGCATGTCCTCGTCGGCAAATGCCGATTCACTTCTCTGGCTCGGTCCCATCGTGCTTCGTCTGCCTCCCAAAGTAGGAAGAGCCAATTCCGTATTAGTAGCAGACTTCTTCTTGGTCTTCTCTCGCTCGGCCATGTTGTTGTAAACGCTCACCCTCGTGAATATCTCCAGCGGCTTGAGCAGCGCACTGGCCGTAGCAGAGGCCATGGGATCCTCCAAACGAATTCTCTCGAGGGCAAACATGAGCGAATGGGGCAGGCCCGTCTCCAAACAAATCTTCACCACTTCAAAGCTCAAGGAATTGGAGTCCTGGCCAGCCGTGCTGGAGCGGGGGGCGACGAGGCCGACGCATAATTCTCCCCAGGATTGGAGGGCCCACATTTCGGACTCGGCATTTACAACCTCCGATTTTGTCGACGAGGTACTCATGGCAAGGGTCTTGGGGGTGGCGAGAGTGTCCGCCACGGCGCACCGGCCGCCACCCACGGCAAATGCCAAGTCGACAATCACACGCCTCCGTCCTTCTCCCGTGCGTGCCACGAGACACACCAGCAGCCGCGCCGCCGATTGAGAGATTCTCGATTTGGTGAACGCCAACGCTTTTGCCTTGTCCACAGCAGCCTTGTGTACCTCATGGCCGCCAAGATGTGGCGGGGAGCGGGGCTGCGGCAAGAGCTTGTGCAGCAAAAATCCCACCGCCGTCTGGGGTGGATCGGGACTTCTCCCCAATGCATTGCGAATGCGATGCATATTGGTAGGTTTGAAACGATGAATCGCCGCGGCGCAGGCGGGGACGGCCAATACCAAATCACTGATAATCTCGACGTAATCGTGAATTCCCAAAAATGGAGTTTCTTCAGATGCTTCCGTCAATTCTTTCGTATCGTACGACAGACGCATAATTTCGTTGAGAAGCAATGACGTCACGTGGTTGGCGGGGGTTCCATCCAATGTAATGCACCTCTTGGACAAACGGGAGGGTGTTCCTCCCGGTGAGAACTTGTCCGATCGGTCACGCTTGAGGGTGGGTGTTTTCTTGGGACTCACTCCTCGTTTGGATGCTGCCGGGGATTTACCCGGCGCGGGGGGCTTGCTCTTCAACTTGTCCTTGAGAGATCGTCCCCGGATCGGAGTCTTATCCTCGTCGTTGTTGTCCGAAGATTTGTCCCTCTTGACCGGTGTCTTGTTGAGAGTCTTGCTTGGCGCCTTGCTAGGCGTGGCGGTCGCAACAGCAGCGGCGCCAACGGCATTATGACCTCCCTGCGACAAAGACTTGACATTCTTCGACCTCTCCTCGGGACTCAACAGGACAATCTGACTGTCCGTGCTCGTCGCGCTCGCCTCCATACGAATGCTCGTCGCGGCCGCACGGAGGAACACCACGGGATCGCGACATATCAGAGGAGCAATCGCCTGCAAGAACGCGCGTATGCTAATCTTGGGCCTTTCCCCCTCCCGCACGGCTCCCCGTCGATTCCTCGTCGAAGCTTTGGTTACCTGGCTGCGAATTTCGGTTTCCATCATCGTTTGGAGTGTGCTCTCGTCCTCGAGCATGCGTCGCAGTAATACCGTGACGACACCTTTATTCCCCGCAAAGATGGCCGAGCTGGGTAGGGAGACCAAGAGGTTGGCGCCGCCCATTCGCAGGCATAGCGATGCCAATTGATGGGAGCGGAGTACTCGTGTCAATAGTACCAACGCTGCATGAACGCACTGGGGCGGAGGTACGACTTTGGTCTGAACCTTGGCCTTGTCGGTCTTTTTGTCGGGGGTCTTTTTGGAACGGCACCCCAAGAGCTGGAGGCATAGCAGCATGCAGGCCTCGGCGGTTTCGGGTACCATGAGGGGGAGGTAGGGAGGAATCACGGGAGGTGCAGGGCCCTCGTTTTGTTTTGGTTGAGAGGTATCCGCAGCTGGCTTTTTGTCTTTGTCCGCCGCAGCTGAAGATTCCTCCTTTGCCTTGTCGCTCTGTATCTTCGACTCCCCATCCTTGCCGTCCTTACCATCCTTGCGCTTCTTCTTCTTTCCCGGCGTCTTCTCTCCCCCCGCTGCCTTCTCGTCCTTGCCCTTCAACGCCGTAAACACGTGCTTGGTCGTCTTGGCCAGCGCCGCACTCTGCTTCTTGTGCTCGGCCAGCACGCGTCCAAACTCCCCCTTCTTACCCGAACTCTTGGGAAGGAGACCCGCGGCACCCGCAGCGTCTTCCACCTCATCCCCGTCGTTGGCTTCCAATTTGACAGAGGTGGGCTGGGCCATGACGTCCAGGAGTAAAAGACTGGGTGCCAGCCACTTGGGCCACACCATGGGTCCACTCCCACCACTATTACTACTCCTGCTAACCCTCAAAGCACTCGAAAGAGTGACATTCCTCACGCAATGCAACAAGCAATTCGATATCCCGTACCGCAGCACCATGGGCCGAGATCTGGGCATAGCGCGAAAGAACACCACCGCCGCATGGACCAGGGCGGCGAATGGCGCTTCGCTTCCCACCTTGACGCGGCAGTGCGAGGGGGATTGCACGCGCAAATGGGACTTGAGGCGTACCAGGAGTGCGGAGGAGATTTTGGGGCGGTCCGTGGGATGGCGCTTGCAGAGGTCGAGGAGAAAGTTTGTCATGACTACCGTGACTCCTTCGGATTCTCCGTCTCCAGGCTTGCTGGTTGGGGTACCGGGTCCTGATGATGAGGTGGTTTCGGATGCGGTGTCGGAAGCGGTTCCAGGTGGAAGTTCAGCTGGCACATCACCACTAACACTGCCCCCGCCTTCGACAATGTTCAGAGCAATGGTGGTAATCTCCCCCCTAATCATCTCCAAATATTCCACCGCCTTTTCAGCTGACGCAAGCTCCTCCTCCTTTTCTCGCAGCGCCTTTTCTTCTTCCTTGGTGAGCGATGATTCCCTGTGGCTCTTGTTCTCGCCGGACACGGCAGCGTCGGTGGCGGTGGTGGTCTTCGATTCATCATCGTCGTCCTTGTTCCCACCGGCCACGGCAGCGTCGCTGTCGGGGGAATTATCGGAATCGCCAACACCTCCGACAACGGCCGAAGCCAGAGAAACATCATCCCCCCGGACTCTCAAAAATTCCTCGAGTTCCGCACGCATGATATTGGGATCGTCCAGGTTGGCGATTTGGCCCGATGCTCTTACATAGTCTCTGAACGCCGCGCCCACTCCTGCAGCGCGGTCCCGATTGGTCGTGGACGATTCTCCACCCGTCGTGTCGTTGCTCGCCGGTGTCTCATCGTTGGCACCGGCCGCACCGGCCGCTGCCGCCGTGGACGACGCTGCCGATGTATCACCAGGAGCCGATGTATCACCAGGAGCCGATGTATCACGAGGAGCAAGAGTAATCCCCAATGCATCCGCCCTCGACTGACGCAACGCCCGCCGCTCCGCAATATGCTCCGCCACAGAAGCGGAAGACGCTGCCGCCGTAGCACCGGGCGGAGCAAGAGTAGCAAGAGTAATCCCCAACGCATCCGCCCTCGCCTGACGCCGCGCATGCCGCTCCGCCATAGAAGTCGCAGTCGCATCGGTCCTCGCCTGACTCACCGCCAGTCGCTCCGCCCTCTCCCTCGCCAACCTCCGCCGCTCCTCCCTCGCCACCCTTCTCCTCTCGATGCTGCCCGGACTCGGGGGGGGATGCGCCAACGCGTACTCCATCGCCACATCGACGCGATTGGTCTCACTCGCTTCCAACGCCTCGATGGCATGATCCCGCCCGAATCCCATTTCGTTGAGAGTGGTAATGGATTCTTCGCTGGCTTCAAAGGGTTCCGGCACGCGTTGCGGCGGAGGAGGCTGGGGTGGTTCTCCCCCCGCTGCTGCAGCGGCTTCTGCGGCTCGTTCTCCCCGACGGCCGGCAGCACGGCCGAGACGGGACAAAATCTGGGGCAAATGCGACAGTTCGTCATGGTCCAACAACGGCCTGTCGCGCGTTCGTGCCTCGGATCTAGGTCCCGTCAAGTCGCGCAGTCGTGCCACGGGGTCGCGCAGTCGTGCCGCGGGTACCACGTGGGGTTTGCCCGCCTCCACCAACCCCGTCAGTGCCTCCTTGAGCAGACTCACCAGGGGGTGGACGACGTGGGCTGGGGCGCATGAGAGGCGGGGGTTCTTCCAGCAGGTTTCAAATGCCAGACGTGCCAGCAGCAGGTGCAGGGCGCGCGTGAATTGGATGGGCCGGTATGTAATCTCGGGTTTGTCCTTCTTGTCTTTCTTGTCTTTCTTGCCCTTCTTTTTGGCGGCATCCTCCGCATCCTCCGTCAGGACCAACGAGGCAAAGTCGGCAGGCTTCATTATGGCCAGGGCGGAACTTATCACGGATTCCACCAGAAGTGGACGGGAGAGGAGACGGCGGAGCAAGGAGAGGGTGGGGGGGAGAGAGGATGCCACCGCCCGGCTGACGCGCTGGTGCACCGCTTCGTCCGCGTCCTTCTTTAGCGATTGCGACTGTGATGATGGCTGTGGATCTTGCGGGGGTTGCGATTCATCCCCCAATGTCGCAGCTTCCGCCATTGGCACATCCCGCTGATCCTGCACCTTCTTTCGCGCCGCGTCCTCCAAACTGTGGTTCAAAACAAAGACCACGGCCGCCACGAAACCCTTGTTAGGAATCAAAGTTGTCAGATGCTTGAGATCCTTGCCTCCTTCTTTGAGCTCGTTGGAATGTTGTTTGTCGTCGGCTTTGGCATCCGTGTTATCGGGGGTTTCGGGAGTGAGGGCGGCGCTGTCGAGAGTGGCATCGTCTGAAGTCTTTGCCGGTGTTTTTTTGTCGAGCAGCGCGCCTTCGTCACTGTTGATATCTGATTTAGCATCACCCTCGCACGAATCGCTGGTAGAATCGGCGGTGGCGAGGGGAGGATCGATGGCCTTCCCAAAGCCATCGGCCAACAACAAATGATACAGCAGGGGAATATTGAGCAGCCGCCGCTCTCGTTTTTCTTCGTAGAGGCAGGTGTGCAGGAGATTCAGCATACTTCCGTAGTACATGCATTTGGCTGCGTCCTTGGCGAGTTTGTTTGGTTCGGTGGCTACCATTACTGCGCCATCCTTGTCATCCTCCTGATGTTTGCCGTCCTCCTTTCCGCCGCCGTCCACCTCCATCATGTCGATGGAATCCTTGGAGCTCTTCTCATTCTCGCCTTGGACAAACTCAAAATTCCGTCTCAAATTCCCCCCCAAAATCCTGGCAATCACCACGACATGCGGACCAATCCCGGACTGCTGAAAGCTCAGGCTCGCAAGTGCACGCTCTCGTAACGGCACGCTGCGAATGCCCGAAATCATTACTTTTCCCAGGCTTTGAAAAAGATTGGTTTGAGAGGTGTGAAGGCGAGATAAAATGGAGGCGGTGATACTTGTTAGGTCGGGGATGCCGCATTCGATTCTGGAGGGGGTCTCGTTGTTGGTGCTGCTGCTGCTGCTGCTGCTGCTGGAATCCTTGTTTTGGGCGGTATCCGCAGTCGGCACGGTCCCTCCAACCCTCCGCACATTAATCACCTCCACTCCACCCCTCCGTACATCAATCACCTCCGCAATAGGCTCCCGTCCATGCCCTCTCGTCTGCTCGCTGACCCACCCCCTCCTTGTACGGTACCTCATGACCCCACTCGCGTTCAAACACCGGTCGTAGGCCTCAACGACCTCGCCCATTTCGAGATTGCCAACGGATTCGCAGTCGTCGATGGAGATGCCGTTGCGGACAATGGCTCCTTCTTGGCAGACGATGCGGATTCGGTAGATTAGTGATTCCCTGCTGGAACTGGTGGAAGAACCGGTGGAAGCGGGGGAAGAGGGGGGCTTGTTTCTCGCAAGGTCGCGCTCGTCGTACCCCACCTCGGTCCTCACCCGACAAACCTCCCACAGCACCCTTCGATGCATCCGTCCCAAACGATCCACCAACTTTTCGAAACTGCTCGAAGCAATCTCCTTCTTCCATTCGCGTTCGTTCCTGCCCAACCCGGTGCCCGTGAGCTCGTTCGATCGTTGGGATGCCGTGCGTATCACGGTGGACAGCGAGGTGGTGAGCCAGGAGGTGTAGAGGACGGAGCGGAGGAGGGTCGATATTGTTTTGACGCCCAAGTCGGAGATGGCGGTGCTTTCCATGGAGGAGGCGTCGTCCATTTGGTGGAGGGGCACTCGAGGTATGGACTGCAGAAGGTTGTCGCACCCATCATCACCATTTATGGACTTCATACACCCCTCCAAACCCTCAAGCACCTCCTCTAACACTCCCCCAATCCTCTTCATCAANTTCCGATCTCTTCCCCAATCCTCTTCATCAACCTCCCCGGACTCGAATGCGCCGCAATCGTCCGCACATGTCCCGCCAACGTACTCGCCGTCGTGGAATGGGTGGCATTCGCCACCCCGGGACTGCTCAAACAGCTGGTATGTGCCACCAATTGCCGTCCTCCCGGCGTGATGGCATACCGCGCCAGTTCCAACAAAGTGTCGAGACCGCCGAGCTCCACGAAAGATTCGATGTGGTCCTCATTGTGGAGGACGTGTTCGAGGAGTTGGGACGTGTTGAACACGTATTGCACGAGGCAGGTTCGTTCCGTCTCCATGAGTTTGGTATCCGCTTTGGAAATGGAGGAGGGGGAGGCGCACGCCTCCTCCTCCCGCTCCACCAGGCTCTTGCCCAGGTACACGATGCGTCGCATGACCCGTACCAACGCCCGCAGTACCAAAGGCCGCAGGGTCGGAACGTGCCTCATAATCTCGTCCAGATTCTGTCCCACAAACGCCGCCATTTCGCTCAACAAGCACCGAGAATGGGGCATGACGAATTGGGGACTGCAGAATATCCCCAGAGTCGCAGGGAAGGGATTGGCCTCGGCAATCGCCCTTGCTCCATCTTCCGTGAGTGCCAGTGCCGACAACACATTGGGTATGGCCATGACCAGTTCCGAACTGGGGGGAACCACGCTTTCGGGCCATACCGAGGGATCGAAGGAAGAATCGTCGGCGGACAGGGAGGAGGAGGAGGCGCCGTAGATGGAGGAGGTGGGGTGGGGGCCGATAAGCATGCGGAGGAAGGACTTGGCGAGGCCAGAGGTGTGTACGTAGTGCACGATTTGGGGGGATCTGTTGTTTGAGGAGAGTATTAGGGGCGGTGTATNTAACTCCCAACATTGTCCATCACGTCCAAAAGCACCCCACTCAGCTCCGGTTTGCGCAGCTGCGCATCTCCGGGAGGAGCACCGCCTCCCGTAGCGGCATTGGCGCCCGCCTCGTTCTGGTGGAACACTACCGTGAGGCAGTTGACGGCGCTGAAGATTAGGACTCGACGTGCTGCCATGAGGGCGGTGGGTGTGGCGGGTGAGGTGGGAGCAGCAGGGGTAGATATGGTAATGGCTGTGGAGGAGGCAGCGGTAGCGGATGCGACCGTGCCATCCGTGGCAGCAGCAGCGTCCTCCATGACCACATCACCTCCATCGCCACCCTCGGCCGCCGAGGATGATCCGGGAGCGGTAGTGTCGCCACCGCCATCCCCCCGCGCCGCCCGCACCTTCTCCACCTCCACGTGCAGCCTTTGCACCAGCACATCCACACCCCCCAGCTCGTGAAACGCGCTCAATGCATGAGTATGCGTCACGATCGCCCCCTCCAAAATCTGAATCGCCTGGGCAGTAATGAATTTCAGCAAGCAGTCCGCATACGACTCCCGAGGATGCAAATCATCGGAGGACGCAGCAGCGGTGGTCGAAGCTGAGAAGGGAGAGGCGTACGTCCCATCGATGCTTCGTCCTTCGGCAATCTTGGAATCTAACGCCACCGTGCTCACCAGCGCGGGGACGATGCCGCAATCGGTCAACGAGGCGGTGCCGGAGGGGACGGAGACGACCGCGGAGGTGAGGGTGAGGACGGCATCAATTAATTCCAAAGCATGTTCTTTGTGGTCGGGATGGGGGAGGGTGGTGGGGGGGGTGTGGTAGCCTGTGGGGAGTTTATGCCCAGTGAGAGACCCATGTCAATGGGTTTTTCCATAGCAGCCGCTGTCGTTGAAGTAGAAGTCAATGAGGCCGTGATGGCAGCATTGTCATTGACACCACGATCCTGTGATAAGAACGAATTCAAACTCGCCAACGAGTACCGAATCAAAGTAGGAAGCAAACTCATATACCTCCCCTCCCCATGCACAGCTCCCCCAGAACATTGACCTGACAGGCCACTCCTGTCAGTGCGCCGATGGGATCGCGATGGGCCATGAGGGACATGAGCGCTTCAACCGCCAAAGTATGGACCGTGTAGGGCCCCAAGGGGGAGTTGGCGACAGAAAGGATGATGGCGGAAGCGGCAGCGGCACGAGAAGCAGCGACTACATCCGCATTCATAGGATCATTGCCACCATCGGTTGCTGCTTCCGCACTCAAGGTGTGAGATTCTCCTCACACCCCCATCGCCATCTCACCATCCGCATCATCACCCACCTCATTAACCTCCTCTTCCATCACCCATCCACCCGCCACCGCCAACCCTACCATGCTCACCATGGGCCGCAACACATCACAAAGCTCCACACACAGCTCCGGCTGCGCCAAAAAATGGCTGCCGACGTTATCCTGGCTTGCATACACGTGTAGCATGTATATCAACCCCCACAACCTCCGTTATGTGCCCTTGACCCGCAGGGATTGGGAATGGTAGGATCTTGCGATATGGACGTCCACCAGGAGGACAAATAGTCATTTGGGGGAGGGTGGTGCATCCTCCAAGGCAGGTAATGGGGGATGAAGAAGAGATGGGGTACCGAGCGGAGTTGAGCGGTGGAGGATGACTTGGTTGTGATTTTTCGACATTTATCTTCATCTGGTGGCTGCAGGTAGATGAGGATGCCGGTGTGGAGGAGGACGACGGTGACGGTGACTCAAACGATTGGGGGAGATAATTTCCTCCGCCGAGACGCGCATCTGAATTAGTCACCCCGAAGAAGAAGAAACACGGGAGGAATAATTTGAAGCTTTGTCGGAAGATGAGGGCGTGGGAGTGGGCAATGTTGAGGGTGGTACGGCAAAGCACTCAAAGTTTACCCCCCCCCACACCGGGGCAAAGATCCCTGTCCCTGGGTGAAATCGTCCACCACCACACCCTGAAGCAATCCGGATCTCAAGCCCTTGGATCCCCATCTATGCGTCAGAGCAAAGATGCACCAGTGGACTGGGGGTGTGGGGCGTACAGGGCCATGGTGTGATTTTCCGCCTCCTTTTGG
>JALLOR010000052.1:0-15029 GCA_036939395.1 Porosira glacialis
AACTGATCCACCCAATGTCGAAGAAAAGCCTTGGCCTGTGAACGTCACGTGAGTTACCACCACTTCCCGTCATCAAAGTCGGTAATTGGAGGTAAACCCGGGAATTACCCGGGAATTACCCGGGAATGTAGGACTATGCATTCCTCGATAGAGAAGGATAAATAGGTGCCAACATGTATAGAGGGTACATTTGCGAAACAAAAAAAATCTACTCCAATGGGTTGCTTCCCAGGTCACTACTGTCCCCCAAAATCAGAGCTTCCTATGCAAGTCCCCCTGGAACTTGTGCCAACAAAGGAGGCAAAGTCATATCACTCGATTGTATGTTCGTAGATTTTAAATTTTAAAGTTTAAAGTGCTGTGTTGTGATTCTTTACCTCCAATATACAACTCTACCAAAAAAAGATACAAAATAAGATGACACCCAATGTTGATGAAACCGTGAGGCTTCCCATCGACACAATTGATGAGTTTCTAGATCCAGTTAGAGTTGAGTTTACCGCTTTCGATCGCACGTAAAAGAACAAGTGAAGATCCATCTGAGAACGCTGCTGTCACCATCACAACCTGCCACTACATACTCTCCTTCCTTGTCCAATGATGCACCACCTCCAAAATAAAAAGTCTCAACAAACGTGTCCCCAACGGCATGATTCCCCAACTCGTCACTGAATACAGTGGGGATTTCCGATACATTACCATTACCACCGGACCACCGGTGTGTTGTCACAGGTTGTGAATTGCAATTAAAACATGAAGAGAAAGAGGGAGAGCGGGAGTGAGAAGACCAACGGTGATGTGGTGGTAGACGGATCCAAAATGGCTTTGGAGGCGAACACAACGGTTGCTGAAAAAAAAAACAAGGGTTACCACTGGCACCACAACTCAAGCGGCAGGATTAAAAGTGGCACCGGTGCCTATCTTTCTTGAATCTGGTGTTAAAAACATCGTTGTTGAAGGTTGTATTAAAAATGACAAAATACCAAGATTTATTGATCATGAAAATATCAATGTTAACGACAATATCCTTGTCATACGGAAGACAACTAAAACTTCAGCAGTGTACAAGGCAACTATACGCCATCACCATCAAAATGAAGGTCTATATGAATTTTAATGTCATTATGGTGGTCTACAAAAAATACCTGGAGACCCATCAATGCCATCGCAGAAAAGATAGAAACAGAGGATTTTAACAGTCATGGTGATGATAATGGTGTCGTGAAAAGAGGTAAGAAAATTGGTTTTTGTTTATTTTATGTTCATTTTACACACACACATTATTCTCACTTTGCTTGTCACAACTCCACTGCCAACACAGAAACATCAAAATAGCTTTACCAAAAAGCAGAAAAATGAATAAAAAGACTCATCCGGCTGTGAGTGTTCCAGCTTTAAATTTTAAAGAAAAATTAAATATTTACTTCCTTGACGCTCATCTCTTCCGGTCGATTAGCCCACATTGGATTATAGCTCAAGACACAGAGGTTCAACATAGCGTAGTAGCTACGTTCCCACATGAAGTAGGAAGGCTAGTACACAAGTGCCAGCTGTACACACCCAGTACACAATGATGATTCCGTTATGGTCCTTTCACCAGGTTCAACTCACTCGGCTGGCCCGACCACCGATTGAGCAGTGTTTACTTATTATACCGAACATACCATCAAGACAGGAATGAACATCGAGGAATGAACCATTGAACGTGGGTACTAAGTGAAAGGTTGGTCCTCGAAGTTAACAGGACGCTCATAACCTAACAGCTGTTCCAGCTTTAAGTTAGTCTTTAAATGTTTTACATATATTTACACTCTTTTTTTTAAACAACACATCTCTTTCTTATACATCTGACAGTGATGCTGATACTGACAGCAAGTACGATACGAAAATCGAACAATCCCATCTAACCATGAATAACTATTAAAAAAGAAGCACAGATATGTACTAAAAGTGGGTAAAAATCATTACAAATTAGTTCAATTGGAAAAATATGTGTTGTGAATTATCATGTTCTCGTATTATTTTTCTAACTACCAAAATGCTTCCTGTATTTAATGTAAGGGGTTAAAAGAAGATAGAGCAGGGGTTGACGATAAAGGGGGGGGGGTATCTAAAACATGTTTACACTTGATGATCACGGTCGCAAGGTTGCAGACATGGATGCCACATTATTGGCATTAAGGGTCGACCAGAAATAACAATACAGTACCAGAATAGCATGGATTGAGGAATTGGAAGAACTCGATAATACCGGAAACGATTTAAGTCGGATACACTTAAAAAACGACACCGACTTGAAACCAAAGATTGTACATACCAGTTGATACAAAGAATAAAACTAAAAATCAATAATTTGAGCTGTAAAAGACATCATTGTTTTGCGCCTTCTTAAGGTTGGAGTAATTTGATACGCAATATCCAGTGTTATACAAAAAAGAGCATACGCGCATCCGTGAGCTCTATTATTGTGTGTTTGGCGATGTAGGCCATATACATGCTTACGCAACTTGCTTGATATGCATGCAAATATGCATGTCACCGGAGGACGAGGTAGCGTGGGCTACAGTCAAGTCCAATAAAGTTGATAGAAAGAACAACAATTATTTCACGACGATGACCAATTCTTATATTGAGTTCACGAAAATACACCAAAGGCTTCCAGGGTTAGTGTCGTCGATGAATATAAAGTTGCCAAATGGAAAAATGCTCATCAAGAGCACATGATAATCAGATCGCTTCCATATTCTACTATGCTGTAAGAAAATAAAATGAATGCTGAACGTCTAGAACCTGTCATTTCAACTTTTGTTGTAATTGTGGATCACACCCGATATAAGTCGACTTGGCAAAAATCAAAAACATGGCTATTGCCTCTGAGGGTGGAGGATTGTGGTTAACACGCTAGCTTTCCTTGGTCGCTTTCGAGCATAACACATAAGACGGTCTTCTGTCAAGCTTGTCACACCAAACACACCAAACAATCTCCATACGCAAATATTGATTTCCCCATGAGACTGGGTGTGACTAACAGCAAGGGACAGATGAAGATACGTAATGTTTTAATAAGAAGTAAACAATTTCAAATCACTTTATTTCGAAAAGCTGTAGGTAACCGGGATTGGAAACTTCGGCGGAGTGAGCAGCAGCGAATACGGAGGAATGCATGGGGTGGCTTGTCAGACTCAGTAGCACCACATGAGACAGAGCCCCCCCCCCCCATACAGTGTACCGGGTTTCATCGCATTGCGAGTTTTTCCCTTTTGACTTTCATATGATCGTGGAGTCCATCCATCACGGTAGTTACTCTTATAATAAGTGATTAAATCGCCTGGAGTAAATATGGTGTGGCAGGCACACATTGCGGCGGCGCAACATCGATGCCAGGTGGGCCGAGTCCCCGCGTCCGAATGGGCGGAGACCCTTTCACAGGGCTACTTTATAGTTGTAATGACATAAAACGCATTCAATGTTTTTCTTTTCTAGTTTTCATTAATCCGCCATTGCTTCTCTAGATATCGTATTTTTTATTCTGTTTTACAGGGATGATCTATGGGTTAAGAGCTACCTTCACCTAAATGTTGGGATTTGTTTCACTAGGGGGAAATTACTAGCGTTACTTCCCATAGCTGCTCAGAATAGTATCACGGATGTAGGGGAGCTGGGCACAGTCGCCGATGGTAGTAGCTGCAACCCATTTGATGCTGGACCATATCCTTGAGAATTTCTTGCTGATACTCTAACCATGTATTGGCTTTGATCGTCTAAACTATTCAGTATGAAAGTCTTAGGAGCGGATCCAGACGGAGTTTTGAAAAATATACGAGACCCAGTCCCTCTCCAATTTGATTCAGGGATGACTTCAAATACACCCAAGTCTGCATCATAAGACTTGATGACTATGCTATGGTCTACACCGTAGTCTGTGGCCATAATCGATCCAACAGTTACAGCCGTACTAACAGCATCAATCTCTGCACAATTTGATGAAAAGCTGAGAACCCCATCCCCCGGTTCGATAAGTAGCAGTGAATATCCTTGAATTTTTGCTTCTGTTGTCTCAGTTGATGATGGGTAAAGCGTATCGTACACAAGTCCCGCACCCTGAGTACCGTCGAATTCTTCATACAAAATGTCAGCGACCTTTAGATCACCGCAAGTTCCCACTACAATCCCATCGCCCTTTGCTATCGTTGTGATCAAGTTTCCAACAACCGCCACTGCCTTCAATCCTGACACGACAAGTGAATCGTCAACCAATGCATTCAACTCCAATGATGATAGCTGCTCCCCTTCGAGAGGCCCCAACATGGCAGCTTTACCAATACCAACAAGGCGATGAATTTGTTCCATAAATTTCCCTTGAGTGGCATGATGCGAAATTGGGGCTGTAGATTCACCATCAATAACCACCCTGAAGTCTCCAATTATATCATTATTAGGAGAATATGTCGTAATATTGAGTATCGGATAGTTGTTGACCTCGGCGTTCTTCCCAGTGACAAATCCATCGGTCACTACAAGCTTGTCCACCGCACCACTATCTTTCGAAAAGGTAACCGACCATGCAATGCTTGCAGCCATGTCACCGTGCGCGTGCCTAGACACGTGGATATCTGAAGAACCAACCAAACCCGACAGAACTTCTGCCATTTCGGATCCGGTCGAGTCTACACTGACTTCGGATGCAGTGTTTTTACCGTAATGGATATCAAATGTTCCACCAACACTCGTTAGTGAATCAACAACAATAGCTGTGGTCTGTGCAATGCCGTTGCTGCAATGTGATTCATCTTGTACTGGGAGGACAACAATCTTGTGGCCAGCTCCTCCAACAAAAGGATCACATCCACCCAACCCAAAATGAGCAGGATTCACCCGAAGAGCCGGCCAATTACCATATGCGTAATTGCCCTCGAATTTAATTTCGTATTCGTAAGGAAACTGGGAGCCAGCCGGTGCACTCGATGCGGCCACTTGAACATCTTCAACATTATTCAAGTTAAGAAGCGAGTTTTCGAGATCAAGTTTTGATGCATCAAACGCGATGCACGCAGTCGACTGCTCTCCGAGCAACAACTGATAAGAGCCTCCGGTAACAGGAGCAGAGTGCGCCGTCAGTGCCAAGTACTGAATTGCCGAGAACTCTCCCAAACTCATACTGCCACAAGAAAAATCGTCAGTAAAAAGGTGTGCCATACCATAACCAGATGGTACAGAACCCATGACAGTATCGGTTATTGATGACTCCACTGCAGAAGCCTCGCTCTGGCATCGGAGACTTCCATCATCTATCGAAAACGATCCAATCTTTCCAATGTCTTCTGAGAATACCATGGTCCATTCTACCTCCGACGTTGAATGAACTCCAATGGAGACATCTACTTCGTTCAAAAGTTTCAGTGCATTCATAGCACCTGAAACTTCGGAAAGGCTGCTGCGTGCATTAATAGGAACAGTTGATTCCGACTGCAACGTACTACCGGCGCCGTAAATGATTTCATAGGTACCCAAAATCTCGGATGCATCACTACATGCCACCCTTAACTCGATTTCCTTCGGGATACCAAAGTCACTTGCCGTCGTCCATTCGAGTCTGTACTCTGAAATCTCGCTCCCGTTTGGGTTGGGGGGAGTCAATTTCACTTCTACACGAGACTTCGAAACTTTACCGGATGCAAGTACCGGTTGCCCGGGTGCCGACGAAGCCGATCGAGTGATAGGAAGAAACCCACTTCCAAGTTTTTGGCCGGAAGTCGTATAAGGTCCAGGTCCAGCTTCATTCTCCGCACGAATGCGTGCGGCGTACACGCCACCACTCAATAGCCCCTCAGCATGAACATGGCGTGAACCTGTTCGACCCTTCACATTTTCGACAATATTCAACACGGCGCCTGCACCAGCCAAGTTTGCTGTGCCATGATGCCTCAGCAGCTTTACATCGCCGGTATTACCATGAAAGGTAATCGCCCAAGTCCAGCCAAAGCTATCCGAGAGCAAGCCTTTCTCCACGCCAACCTGTCCAACTCCTACGAGCGATCGAAGCTTTGTTGCGAAGTCATCACTTGATTCATCGAAGTACATTGACACTCTTCCGGGAAAATCTCCATAAGAGAGCTCAAAGGATCCCCCAAGGCCATTATTTTCACTCGCGATCTCTACTTCCTGAATTTCTTGTTCGGCATCTGAGATATCAGCAAAGAAGGCGATATTTTCAAACGACTGCGGCATTTCGGCTTGCAAAATCGAAACAGCCGCATCCGCATTTGGTCCATCTAAAAGACCAACAGCTCCAATTGTAGTCGTAAAAACACCACTCGACCATCCACTTGTAGGAATAGCCGTGGCCGGTGATGCAACAAATGACACGATAGAAGACACATCGGAATATAGCCTCCATTCAGAGCTATCAGAATCGTACTCAATGTCCCCTGACGTTCCGAGAAGATCGTAGCGCGGGCGCCCATGTGACAAAGAAGTCATGACGTAGTTGCCATCATAACTTGCGCCCACACCAGTCACTGTCACCGAAGAGACAGATGTGATACCCGACGTTAGGCACCAAGATGGCGACGAACATGCCGATATTCCCATGTTTGAAGTAAACGTTATAAACCACGAGAAGCCATCAAATTCGTTTGGTCCGTACCTCGTCACATTTACGCTCCCGATATCAGCCAGTGATTCAAGTGCAACCTTCAATGCAACAGACGACGAGTCTGCCGGTAGGATTATTGCTTCCTTCACATATATGGGCGTCGTGACAGTTTGGCCGGTATAAGTCGGGGAAAAGTTAGCAACGGTCCCAGTAATTGATGTCACTGTCAAATACTCTTTGCTTCCAACATCGTTGATAACTTCAATCACTTCTCCTACTTTGATGGATGCATCGAGACTTCGACCTCCGACTTCTGTCAGTAAATTACCCCCAGACAAAAGCGTCGCAGTCCCGACGTGAGTGTTCATCCTATACCCAGAGACGCCAAGCCCGCCGGTTCCCAAGGTGTGATACGTTTCGAGTTCAAGAGAGTCCGGAGTGACGGATTTCACGTTCACGATTTCCTGACCTATCTTTATCGGATCGCCTGGTAATACAGACAATGTCAAGTCATCTCCCATCGTGTCCACCCATCTGGAACCAGGATCTACCTTGAAACGCGCGGATTGGCTTCCTAATGACACAAGCTTAGTATAACTACCCTGAAACCCTACTGATAGCTCCATGTAACCAGAAACAAATGTGTCCGCAAGAGTACTGAGCACCGCTATTTCAGGAAGAAAAGCTTGAAATCCGTCTTTCAAAGTAATCATCGAAATTTCGATATCGCCGGGAGACAATACTGTACAACCTGCCATTTCGTCAACCTCCATGAGCGGCTGGTCCCCATTACTCAACGACGGTCCATCGAATGCGATTTCGAAAGTCACGAGCTTAGCTGTTCGTGTAGTAGTAATAACAGAAACTCCGTCAACATTATTCAAACTTTCAATTTCATTCTCAACTACATCTTCTAGTGCACCGACATCGATACACTCCGTCGTTTCTGCTCCAAACTTAAGGGCAAATTCACCGCTATCGAGATGTTGTTCCGAAGAAATGCTCAGTTGTTGAATTTCGAAGCGCCCGGAAGCTAGCTCCACATGATAGTTCGAGGGTGGTGAACCGTTGGCGCCCTCTGGTTTCTCACCAATGGGAGGTCCATAGTCAATTCGAAGTTCAGTCTCAGAAACGGTTGAAATCGTAGCCCATGAAATGGCAGAAGGGACACTCATTGGGGTTCGAGAGACGGGGTCAAAAGGGTGACCTGCGTAAGCGAATGGGCCCAAAGCTTTCTCATTCATCGCCGCAACTCTTACAAAGTAGTTCACGCCCGGAATGAGGCCTTGTATTTCAGAGCTGTATTGCTTTGTTTCGAAACCGGTGTACATTTTCGAGCCAGTCGCGCTGCTTCCCGAATAGTCTGTATCAACAGTCAAACACGTAACTCCGCAGCCGTCTTTGTTGACAAACACCACAGTTAAGTGTTGGCCCTCGATGATGAGCTCTGAGCCTATGCTGATGACACCTTGGGTGACCAAGTCTGCATCGCCAATGACAATTCTTTTGCGCAACGCAAAATCGTCGTTTCCAGGGTATGCCTGTGCGACGATTCCGATACTTGCGTCGGTAGCAGCTTCGGACACGACCAACTGACCCTGCGGTGACCCATTGCGTGTTGTAAAAGAATGAGATGTGTCAAATTCGATTACGAACCCCGTAATATGGACACCTCCAATACTTTTAGGAGAATCCCAAGCAATCTCAAGAGAACTGGCACTTTTAACATCAAGTCCGACCCGCTCCGGTATTTGTGGTGCAACTGTAGCTAGAAGCAATGGTGAAGGCCACGCTACTGCAGGAGCACCACTTCCTACTCCGTTGTATGCAAACACTCTCACGTACCAGTCCTTGAGAGATGAAAGTCCCGATATCGTCTGAGAGTATGTAGATCGGCCAATGACATGCTGACAGGTACCCTTAACCACTTCACTCACAGTTGCGCCTGGGTCACTTACGGCGACAATCGGCAAATCTCCACGATAGGACAAGAAAGTCAAAACTAAGGTATCGCCTTCTCCAATCACACTCCCAGTACAAGTTGAGCAAGTGAGAGAAATTGCCCCTATTCTGTTCTTTTCAAATGCGTTGAGTTTTTCTTCCACCTCCAAGAGGCTATCGCCAACGTGTATTAGATCAGTTGTTTCACCAAGAATTGTAACGGAAAATGAAGATGTTCCTGTCTCAATCTCCTGGATCTCTTGCAATGTGCCAACTGACGCGACAGCTCTACCTCCAACGGAGCAAGCACTCAGATTTACGTCAGTGCACTCGAATAAATAAGACCCGTCGATTGAAAGTTTGTGAGAAAAGTTCTTGGCCAACTTGGATTTATGCTCTCTATGCTGGTCGCCTTGATGGTTGAGCGACACAAACGTGACCAGCCAAGAATAACCCTCAGGTTCCATGCAGCCAATATCTACATGCGGAGAACAATGTATAGAGCGCGTCACTTGCACTTCCTGCACAGTACACAACTCTTCGAGAGCTTCTTTCACTGTTTCTGGAGAAGAATTGAAAGCTAACTGTTGAGTCTTCTGCCCGTCAAATTCAAGAGAAAAAGTCCCCGATAGGTAACGAATGCCTACAAGTCCATCGTCATCTATTTTCACACTTATTGACTGTATGTCGGAAGCAGTATCTGTATCTGATGCCGACATCGAGACGGACCCAAACGGTGCACTGTTGGGTCCACCGGTGGATGACGGCAACTCGTCGTATTCGATCTTGTAGTGGGTTATCGGTTGCCCGCCTGGTTCTTGCGACGTAAGTGGAGGATTCCAATGCACTTTTACTTCCAAATTAGATACAGCTTCTACAGAGACCTGTGATGACTCTGACGGTGGTTGGGGTGATGCTGCAATTGAACGCGGATTTGATGCTGTGTATGGCCCTAATCCAAAGGAATTTTTCGCGGCGACGCGAATGAAATAAGGTGTGCCTTCCTCTAAGATGTCTACATGCACCTGTTGAAGCCCAACGACAGACACACCAGGATCGATACCCGCAGTCAAGTGTCCACCATTCGCCGAAACTGCAAACAGGGGGTTGCACACGCTGCATTCCTTATCCCCTGTCGATGTAAAAGTTACATCCCATGAAAACCCGTGATGACTTATTTGGCGTGACACGTTCACCTCGCAGATCTGAGACAAATATTCGACAGCAGCTTTGATATCCACCGCCTCGGCGTCGTAAGGAATATCCCCAGTTGTCTGAACTTCATAAAAAGGGATATACGGTATCGATGCTTGGTGAACACTGATGGGGGCGATGTCTGCATTAAAATGTCCTCCCAGCGTACCTGCGTCAAGACATCCATTTTCTCCAACGTCAATTATTTGAAGTGGGGGGACGTTTCCGCGGACGTTGTCACCAATAAAAGTAACACGGTATTCAACTCCGGCACCAACAATACCAGGGTTGATGGGAACAACTTCTCGAGTCACGGTGACAGAGTCGATCCCGGCCATGGTCTCCAGCTCTAATTTCATTTCCTCCGCACTACCGTCCCATTGTAAGCATCCATGTGAACCACCTGAAGTAGTGTGGTGTATGATTTCAGGTCCAAATCGCACCCTAAACCCGGAGTTTATACTGCTACTTGGAGACAAAGTAACAGAGTCTTCCGCTGCCCTAATAGAAAAAGATTGGACCTCGTACGTTGCATGAACTAAGGAAGTGGAGAGAGACGCCGCCACAGCAGCATCACCTTCCGATCCCAGCGGTATTACCGTGTCGGTGAATGCGCGTGACAAATCGGTGGAAACTCGAAATGTTTCGCCGATCTCGGGGTGTCCAACTCGAACCAGATCACCCCTGCGCAGTCTGCCACGAGTGTCTCTTGGAGATTCGGAAGCATCCACGGAGATAAGAAAATTATCGCCCAGAGATGGAGACTTGGCAACTCCAAGTGATGTGTCCAATTGGAAAACTGGCAATCTATCGATCATGGACAGGGTACTAGCTGATTCAAACGTATCAACGTCCAAGGCATTTTCTTTCGAACAAAGTGATAGATGCGTGTCATCATACGGATAGGCGTCGTCAATATCTAGACAGACTCGATATTCATTCCCCCCAACCAAAATATAGTTGCCTCTCGCAATACTAAGTGATAAGCTATCGCTACCCGTGGATCTCTCTAGAATACTCCCACCATTTGTCACCCGTACAGTAGTTCCGTATCCGAGTGGAGAGGTAAAATCGCCGTGGAAATCTCCTAGGGACAACGTGAAGGTGGAATCGTCATCCCAGGGCAGACTATGAGCGGTGGTTGTGATGCGTTGGATTTTGTGATCGGTCTCGATTGATAATGCTGTGGCATCTGAGAAGTTCGGTTCGGTGCTTGATTCTAGCAAGTATTCACTTATTCGTGCTCCATTTGCAGGCGCCGATGCTTCAAAACTGACAATGATAGTATTATGATCGACGGGCTTTACGGCGGGGGGCAACAGTGCACCAGGAGCCTCTCCTGGAGACATAAAGACCGGTGATGTCTGTATGGGGACGCTTTCTCCTTTATCGCTTATTGAAGCAACAGTAACATAGTACGGTTCACCGGTGGCAAGGTTGCGGAGATCAAGCGAAGTCACCGCCGTATCTTTTACAATAGCGCTATCATAATCGTTGGGTACGACTCCAACAACTTCTCGAGAGATGGTAAATCCAGCAGGATTTGAACCTACCAGATATGAGAAGTCTACCGTGAAGTCAGGCTGTAGCCCTCTATTGGTAATAAATGTAACAAACCAGTTATAACCATCAGCGGCAAGTTCATCGACTTCGCGTCTCACGGTAACATGATTCACGAATGGCATTCTCTCTAATGCATTTTGAAGTTCAGCGGGTGAGGCGTCGAATGATATGGGCATTGACTTTGATATTGCAGAGATCGAACAGGTGTCTTCACTAAGCCCTAAATAACTTCCCGAAATAGGAAGGTACGTCGACGTAAATGGCTCAGTTTCATGAACAAGGTGTTGTTCACCGCCGATCAATATGGATTCACCTCGCTGTAGATGAGGAGTCAAATCGACATGCGTTTCGATAGAACTAGACCCCTTGGTTGTTCTCGCCGATCCCAGAAGCACGGCAGAGGAATCAAACTCGCCAAAATGAAGGGTGAAAGTTCCACCGGTGATCCCCAGTGAACTTGTGGTGAGTTTGACGACCTCTTCCTCGCCAAAGAATGAAAAAGTAGCACTACTTGCAACCGAACTCTTTCGAAATCGCTCAATTTTATACGAGCCAATATATGGATCGTTCATAGTTGAACTCTCGGACCATGAAACACCCAGTGTGTTTTTATCGGCTACACTGAGGATGGCTGTATCCGGGGGAGAGGGAAATCCTCTCGGAGTTACATTCAATGGAAATGTCCCAATAGCTTTTCCCGTGCCCACTTCTCCGTTTTCCGCAGAGACCCGGACATAGTATGGCCTCCCAGTTTCCAGTCCTTCAATGGTGTGGGTTGCACCCAGCAGCTCTAGATCGCTTCCTCCTCCGCCGCTCCGTCCAATCATGCTTCCGAGGGACGACACACGCAAGTGCTCGGACGATATCATAATTTGTGTTGCTGTCGCTGATATTACAGTGAATATGTAGGAGGTGTTGTCGTCGCTGAAGTACACCATAATCTTTCGCTGTGGGATGAGCAGTTTTGATGTGTCTGCATTTCCGTTGTATGCAAATGCACCTGCAGATAAGTCAAAACTGTTGACACAAGAGGTACACAGTTCAGACGCTGCATTTACCCTCGCAGAACCAAGGGCAGATTCGTCGCCCAACATCGAAGAGTCAAATGTAGGCACCCTGTCCCATTCAATAAAGAAGGATGTCAAGGGCGATCCTCCGTCAAACGGCGGGGGTCCAATGTGCACCTTCAGCGCTGTTGGCGAGTGTATTGATAAAAACGGAGGCGCGTCTTCGCAGTAGAGGGATGTCGGACGATCGGGACGCTGAATCATTGGTGAGGAAAAGGCAGGTGCTGTTTTTCGCCGAGGCCCGAAACCAACATCGTTTCCTGCTGAAACACGGACAAACATCTTGAGACCGGGAACAAGGTGCTCGATCACGTAGTGGGAGCTGTCATCAATCGGTTGGCCATTGAGATCATCAACAATATTAAAACCATAGGCACAATTGTTCGGTTTGCTTCCCGCCATGATCTGATTAATTGTGACAGCCCCGGAGGCGAGGGTGTTATCAATGACACTGTTTTCTGCCAACGACAAGCCAACATCGTCAACTTCGCTAAGGAATGTAACTCGCCACGTCAAGGGAGAAACAGAGTCCACAGAAACCTCGCCAACATTAGGCATATTTTCTAGAATAGTTTTCACTTGACTGAATGATGCGTCGACTGGTATAGCGGCAGACGTGAATTCGCTGGGCATTACTGACCCGGAAGATACCGTGGTATCGACTTTTATCCTGAACGAACCACTCAGAACTAGGGATGCATCTGCTCCTCCGACACCAGTTGAAGTTTGCAAGCTCACCTCATAAATCGCAGAATCGAAGTGTTCCCATGCAACTCTGCTCCATTCAATAAGGTATGCTGATATGGTGTCACCACCATCGCCAAAGTAGTCGGGCCGCCCGTGATCGGAGTCTATTCTGGGAGGTTGCCACGCTACAAGAAGCGATGTTCCTATTTTGGCACTATTACTTATATCAACAGGCGGATCAGAAGGTTCTATGTAACTAATGGGCAACATCGATAAAGCGGGATCAAATGGTGGATCTGGTCTTGTTAGGGGCCTAGCCGGCACACTGGTTGAGGGTCGCCCGTACCCAGCTGAGTTGTACGCCAATACTCGGACAAAATACTGCGTCCCCATGGAAAGAGAATCAATAACGAACTCGCCAACTGCATGGTCAGCATTGTCATTAGAATACTGAGCTTCAACCACAGACGACCAAAAAGATGGCACCCCATCATCACCCGTGACCCGTGAAAACGAAGAAACTGTCGTCCACTCAACACGGAACTTGTCAGTTGGCAAACCAGTGCTTTCGATGTCATTTAGTATGGGAGAGTCAAACGTCACAAGCAGCGAATGATCAGAAAATCGATTGCGGCTAGAAACATTGGGATAAGTTCCAACTTCAGCTCGAGGAGGGGGCGGCACAGACCGTGCAACGATCACAAAAGTGGCGGCGTCTTCTTCTGTACACTCTTCGCTACCGACTTCGCATGTAGGTATTGCATGACACGATTTAGCCGCATAATCCTCAGGTATGGAATATTCAGTGTGGAGTATGATTCCATTGTAGCTAAACTCGCTGATCCAATTGGCTCCTCCTTCTCCTTGCCCGTTTATCGGAACGATCATGACTCGATAACGTCCACCAGAAACGAGACCACTCTGAATGATTGAGTAGCGGCTGGTCTCATCGATTTCATTAACAAGTCGTGTTATGACATTCGGGTTCGAGGGGTCGGCGTCCATTTCATGAAATTCAACCCGGTAAGAAGTTGGGTGTTCTCCGTTGTAAGGGCTCGCCCCGTCCCATTCCACCTTCAGTGACGACGAGGATGTAGAGATGGCAAATACCTTACAATATTGGGCAAGCCCAGGCTGGGATCTTGGTATTACCTTCGTAGGAGCAGTCCCTACATAAGGTCCCACGCCGTTCATGTTAATACCAGCAATTTGGACGTAGTATTCCTCGCCAGGGGTTATGGATCCTGCCTCCATTTTGGTTGAAACACCAATCGATACCTCGCTTGAAACATCTACTCCGCTTGAAATGAAGGACGTACCGCAATTGCCTGCTCCGAAAAAGGGAGACGGTGGCTGGGAGACTACAACAAGCTCATCAACTGATCCACCCAATGTCGAAGAAAAGCCTTGGCCTGTGAACGTCACGTGATACTTGTAGCCAGTAACACGTTTCTGATTACCCCCGTTACTCTCGAATGGTCGAGTTAGCATGGTTCTACTCACAACGATCGATTCATCGAAGGGACTGTCGTCGAAACTTTCTGCAATGTGAGCGCGAAAATTTGAAGCCGTGTTGGCCAAATCCGAAACACCAAAGCACGACGAAGGAGGGGTACTAAAGTGTACCTGGACCGTATCAGTGCCCATCAAATCAAGGTTGGTTCTTGCGACGTAAGCAGACGACAAGGTGATAGAATTTGGCCACCCATCGGCATTCGAAACGACGTATAAATCTCCTAATACGCGAATGAAGTCCCCAGATGCAATGGGACTTTCTGACGGCATCGATGGAGAAGGTTCTATTAGTATCACAGCGGATCCGTCTGTCGGGATGAAAATCCTTATCGATTTGCTCTGTGACCCTACGTAAACTACTCTGACACCACCACTCGCAAATAGCTCTTCCCCAACTGACTTCGACGAACTTGGGTATTCAATCGATACGGTTTGAACTTCAGAACCGATTTCAAAGTCACAAGAGC
>JALLOR010000053.1:0-15293 GCA_036939395.1 Porosira glacialis
TATTCTCTCTCTCCGTTGGATTTCGAAATGTGTCCTTGCAGTACTTACCTCTTCCGACAAAGTAAAAAGGACTCGTAAGAAAATGGCGGTTGACAGATGCAAGTCGTACTACATATCCTGAACTGGACATCATAAGAGTTCAAAGTGGATCATGCACGTAATTCCGAGGAGGGGGATGTTGCTGCCCAACCTAAAATCCACGTGGCTGTTACCGTAGGTTTCCCCCTGTGCCCGCAACGCCTTGGCAGCATGGGTCAGAACGTTCTTTGCCACGGCATCGAGGGGAGTCTCAAGCGGCAGCAAAGAGCAACAAGAGAGGCATCGACGATCTTTGCCTGAACGAAAAGAGGCTATCCACTCTTCAAATAGCCTCATTTACGGAAAGCACTTTAGCCTTCTCAGATATTTGTGGGCCTAGAGCGGTTGGTGATGCGATCCGAACGCCGTCACAATGATGCAATGATCACGCCTTAAAATACGGGTAGCTTTCGCCGCCAAGGTTCACAATGATTTCGAGAGGCGATGCAAGTGGAAGCACCAACAAGGCAACGAAGGACATACTGACTGTCGTAAGTAAGTACATGCTGGCACATGTTCGTCCGAGGGCGGGGATTCTTGTGACTGTGAATGAACTAAATGGAAACCTTTGCTGCTTCCCACGACTGGCTCAGCGGCACATATCTTCGCCGGCCTTGAAAACAGCCGTGGTCACGATGGACGCAACTCACAAGTCACCAGTTGATACCTATTGTTACAAGAAGTAGACTATGGGCTTGTACATACAACTTGCACTACTTGTCCTTTCTTCTTTCTTTAGATAAATACAAATAACGCTCTCTCTCTTCTCTCTCCCCTCATGGAATCAAGGAGAATGCACTTGAACGAACTCTTTCCTACAGTAAGTACGACCAGAGAACAAAGCTCAGTAACGGTGGTCAGTACAGATGACGCTATCAGACCACGACATATGGCCCGAATATTCAAATACCAAAACCCTCCTCTCATAACCAAAGAAAATCCTAACCCTACAGTACTCTCATATTCAAGGGGCAGTATGTACTTTTGTGTAACGTGCGTAGTGGTCTACTGGGGTAGGTATGTACTACGATACCTACCACAGGTACCGTAGAGTAAGTATGTAGGAGTAGGTTCCTGATAGTAAGTGCTAACTAAACTGGCGACGATGATTCGGCCTACTCACTTAGGTATTTGTATCCTGATCAAAATTCACAGGCTTTCGATAGATGATCTAGATACTGGTACTTGTACGTTGGTGCGTAAAATCGACAAAGCAAGCAAAACCCAAAGAAAGACGCGATTGAAAAGGAAGACTGCATGGGATGAAAACACAACAAAACTGTGAACGAAGTCAAAGAGGAGCACTGATAGTGTACTTCGAAATCGCGTCTTTCTGGGATGTTTTATCCACAGAGAGAGGTGCACTTATAAGCTACACATCAATTGTTCCTCGAGGGTTCAATCTGCAGTAAATTTATAAGGATTCATGAGGGAATTGAAGCCAGGAGTAGACACGTTGATATACATCAATATGTTGTTATTTAATTTATCCGACTGTTTTGGCTGACACGGTCCTCTTATCGTTTGACATTTTTACAGATGAATATTCAGATGTGGTTCTCAAGCCATGACAAAAGTTGGCGATAAAATCAGGTATGTCTAAAAAATTTACTACATATATATATTTTTGGTCCTTCTATCGCCACCACTTTCTTCCAGTACTGATTCCAGCAGGATCAAATGATCCTTGAATTATCACTTTTTGAGATATGGAAAACGCCATTGTGTGGAGTCTTCATTTCCGGCTTTACCCCCTTCTTGCATTCTCTCCCACTTGGGAATCATGTGGCGATTATTCCACATACACTAATACCGTTGAAGCGCTTACAAAATTTCGACTGAGGTGTGTACTCTCATTAATATTGTTACATTTGACCACGAGGTGGCTCCAAAGGATTTGTGATTGGCGTGTTCGATACAAAAATACTATGGCGCAAAACAATATTTGGATTTAGAATCTGTGGCAAGCACTCGTTGCTGGAGGCCGAAAGGTTTCCAAAAATGGCAGCAAAGAAAAGTTGTCCCATAGAGTACAGCATGAGCTTGGATCAGTGATGACAAGGCAAGATATTTACGAAGAAGGCTTACAGTAGTTTTACACTACCGGCTTCACAAGGTTAGATTGAGGGCGTCAGAAAAAACTTTCCATCAACAAAGATAGTGCAATGCAGTCTTTTTGTTGGTCCAAGCATCTCTCCTTACGAAGTTGAAAATTATTTGTTAACCTTCTACTATCTTACTGCAAAATCACGATTTTACACAAGCATGGCCTTCACCGGCGCAGATGTTGTTAATGAATTAACAGTGATTACCGGTATGTAACCCCTGCACTGATGTCTGCTGTTGTTGATGTCACACTGACATACAGTACCCATTTTTTGCGACTAAATTATTTTGGACAGTAAGCCAAATAAGGTGCTACTATAAAAACGAACTTATCTTCTGACTACTACTTGTACTGCCCCGACAACTCAAATATAAAATGTAAACATCATTTTTTAATACGAAATGTCATTACAGTAGCCCGGCCGTATAACAGTCTTCGACGCTGTAAAATGATTCTGCAGCCTTCTCCTCCCGGATTCTGAACCCCTTCAAAACCAACGGAACAGCTCTAGGGCGAACGCTTGAGATGAGAAGGACGGGCGTGGTAAAACTTGATGTGCGTGGAAGCAATATTTTCACAATATGTTCTTGAACATACTACCGTCCAGTAAAAGATGCATAAGTTATTGAAAAGAAAGTGTTCATCGAAAGGTGTTCATGGTTGATGGTATCCGCAAGTAACGAAACACGACAATTTGAGTATACATTATCGAGGCAGAAGCCGTGGATTCGAAGAAATGATACACCAAGTGAAGCACGATGAGAAAAAAGGGGCCAGCCTCTGCGTTGTGTGTTGTGATTTTTCGTTCTGTGTGTTTCTTTTCATTTCTTTGCTATCAGGTGCGATTCTACGAAGGAACAGATATTTCAGCCTTGTCGGCGGTTCTACTCCTGTGTGTGCGTGCGCGCGCCTAGTTCTGTATGTGCGTGCACTATTTCTACCCTCTCACGAAAATGAACCTACTTTGCACCCCGGTATTGGCTATTGATATTCTCGTGCTGTTAATATATGACTCTGTAAACAAGAAACTTGAACTTATTCTCGCAGTCTACTAGCTACAGTACTAGTACAAGTTGGACATCCTGCTCCGGATGGCTGGCAGCAGGATTATTCGGCGCAAACACGTGGTACCGCACCTGCTTTCGGGCTCGGTGCCCTTCATTTCTAACCTCCAAGAACGCCGAGCTATGATGACGACTCAACGACAAGTTTGCATTCGGATTTATGCTCCCCGTGTTTTCCCGTGGAAGATCAGGTGTTGATATGCTATGGCATGTGGGGTATTGCAGAGGTCATGCGACAATCCACACTGATCCAACGTCCTCTGGAACAAGTCCAGAGTCAACGCGTGGTGTAACTATATTATAACAAGATCCGATACAATGCCATCCTCGGCGCACAACCGACGCCGAAAGGCGTCGACATCGCTTGTAGTCGCCGCGACCGCTAACATCTGATGCCCGTCCGTAGCCTGCTTGCTACAGCACTTAAAATATCCCTCTGGAGATGAACATACACAGTTAAATCAATGAATATTGAGTCTTTGGCATGTTGAATGATGAACACTTCTCTTTACGCTATCACTATAGTGGTATAACTACTCCTTGTGTTTCATTTCTACGAATCTCTGTAAAACTCACTTCACTTTTTTAAATATGAGTTTTGAATTGGGATATGTATGATGTTGTATTATTAAAATGCACTCTAGATGTCCAAGGCACTATGATGTCAGGTTATCTCATACGAAAATATATATTTAATACTTGTGAAATGTATTGCCCGACAAACTAGAACTGGGAAGCATTGGATGGCTTTGCTTGCCTGAATATGTTAGAATTGAGGTACCCGAGCTTTTTGAATTCCCTTGTGTTGAGCAGGACACTATTTCCCTGCAAGCTCTTCTCGTCAACGGTTACAGTTGGTGATGACACACAGTCGATCAATTCGAAGTCTCCTCTCTTGTCTAGCAGTTGAATTTCCAATTGGTAATTCTTAGCACGCCCGCCAAAGTAAATACTCCGAATTCTTCCTCTCGAACTGGATTTGGGACCGAGTACAAATTCCACAAGATCCCCGACTTCGAACCTCACTCCTGTTTTCGTTTTCAAGGAGAAAATATCGCAGTGACTCTCGGGCGAGAGAGAGATCGAATAACGTGTGTCGCCTCTGAGTGGCAATCGCTTACGTTGGATAATACTCTGATGAGCCCATGAAAGATCCAAGAGAGGTGCATCGTTACCAATGAGTTGAATAAATTTGGATACGTAAACTGGCATTGCAGTCACGTGGGGTGGAAGTGTTGTGGGGTTGAACAGACAGCAGTCGAGCGAGAGACTTCCTTTCGCTGATCCAACGGAAGCGATCGTTTCAACTGTTGCCCCACACGCCGATAAGATAGTTCTCCTAGTTGAGAGTAAATTCAGAAAATGACATTTAGAACATTTGTGGTGACAAAAAAGGTAGATCTTATCAGAAATTCATACACGTGCCACTCACCAGTCATTTGCGCCCCCTCCTCGAGCGCCAATCCTATTCTCATGCCGTCGAATACGGCTTTACCCTCGGCTTTCTTCAAATTTCCATTGTAATGAAATCCTGGACGCATCCAATTGCAGGCATTTGACGCTCGCCGTAAAGAAAAGACCCCGGCTGCAATGTCCAATCCAACGGGCAGTCGATACTTGGAGTATAGCTCCGAGTCGAACACTTTCGCGACACCGTCACGTCGATACCGCTGCTCTATTTCTTCCAGCCATTTGGCGTGCAAAATTTGCACACCGAGCGACGACGCGAGAATGTACTTCGGTTTTCGTCTGCTTCCGACGTTGGAGAGAAAGAACACCTTGCCGTGGGCCGTGGCAGCAATGTTATCGTCGACTTTGGTGATGAAGCTGCCTCCCAAATTCGTGATACGTTTGCTGACTAACGATGGACTGATACCAGATGTGAAGAAGTGAAACCCTGGAGGCGAGAGAAGCAGCAAAAACAAGATCAGTCACAATAGTAGAAGGAAATCATGTGCGTTTATTGATCAAAATCTCAGATGGCTACGATGTAAGTACTTACCAACCAGTGGCCCTTCCTTCTTCGGCTTGGAACGGTTAAAGGAAGGCATGTACTCATTGCTTTGCGACTGAGACACGTGATACGAAGGTGACGTCGGCTTTTCGTTTGAGGATTTGGAAACTTTTGATTTCTTGTGTTTCCTCTGACCACCCGACGATGATTCGGGAGTGGGAGAACGCTTTCGTTTGTCGGGAGTGATCTTGGCAGCGTACTTCTTCTTTTTCTCCGCAGCCTTTTCTTCGGATTTCTTCCCTCCCCCAATCGCCACCAAGGCTGTGGCACCGTCCATGGCATTCGCATTCTGCGAAAACGAAACAGAAGATTTTTTGTCGGCAAGTTTTGGAGTCGTGTCGGATTTCTTGGGTGAGACCTTCTTCGCTGTTCCGGATGCTGATGCTGTGCTGCTCCTCACTCGTCGCGTCCACCCCTTCGAACCGCTGTTACCCTCATGAATCGATAACGTTCACCAGCGAGCATCTGCGTACAACAGATTCTCGTCCACGGCACGTGAGACAATTGTCTCGAAGTTTGACAAAACCCCAGCGTGACGACTCGTGAGCGCTGCAACAGGCTCTTCCCTCATCGCAACGAGCTCACGCAGAACGCAAAGAACCAACCCATTCTCCGAGGCGTAGTAATCCTCCCCCTCTGACCCATCGGTGCCAGACTTCGAGCCGGGAGGACAGTAACACCAATTGGTCGTGGAGAGTCGGTTCTTGTTCCTCTCGTACCTCCAACGAAGGTCGGGATCGTGGTCGGGATCGTTGCCTTGATTCATGATTGTCTGCCACAGCGGCCCAAAGAGGTAACTGTTGAAGGAGGAGAGGCCGTCGTTTTCGCAGAGAAATTTACAAATGACGCGGATGGATTTGAAGGCCGAGTCTAGGGTGAAGAGTTTGCCTTTGCCGCAGAGGACCGAATCGTCCAGTACCATGTTATCTGCAGTTTGCGAGTCTGGTTCCAAAGAACCACCTGCCTGTTGTGCATCGCTGGAATCATGCCTACCGTTGTTGGCATCATTATCGCCACCGCCACCATGGAATCCATCATCGTCATCGTCATAATTACCGCCGACACCGGGAGGAGGTACGTATTCCCCCTCGAGATGTCCTCGTTTCAAGGCTTCTTCGTAAACATGGTCCGAATTGTAGAAATGTATCCCCTCCCTCGATCCCATGTGGGTACTGCCGTCCGCTGGAACATAATTTTTTTTGTTTTTCAAAAATGCAGGATAGAAAAAAATACGAGTGTGTGAGCTTTGGCAAAATGTAAAAACATTAGCAATCAAAATACATGATTTTAAAAAAAGTGCCCGAGTTTTTGGGTGATTTTCAAATATTTTTCACACCGCCATCCCTTGAACTTTAAGCTTATCCACATGTCGGTCGATATGTAAACCTTCTCCGGTGTGGTACTAGTATTGGACCTGTCGACCAAGCCAGTGATCGATGCCACTGTCCTCAACGGGGTTGACTTTTTGGCCGACGGTTGCGTAATAATGGGTCGAGTGGGAGACAATGCCCGTGATGGCGGCGGCGGTGACTTCTTTTTCCTACCGCTCTCGCCATTCTTTTCTTTTTGTGGCCGAGTGGGACTCGGACTGGTGCTCCGCGCGTGTTCCTTTTGTGGACGCCGGTCCTTTGCGACCGCAGATGTTGGATTCTTTTTGGTCTGTCCACTTCTGCTGCTCAATGTCTTTTTGCCGCGGGAGGAAGAAGCGGTGCCGCCACCTGCCTTTTTGAGATGAGAAAGCGGAGTGGTTTCGTAGTCTTCCTCTTCGGAATCGGACGACGCACAGGAGGGTTTCGTCGTGGACTTCTTCTGCCTCTTCTTCTTGGACTTGAAGGGAGGTGTTGTATTTCGCCTGGTAGGACTACTCGCAGCCGTAGACGATGCACCACACTCATCGTCATCATCGACGCATTCTCCGAGCATATCCCCAAACAGTTTCAACTGATTCGCCTTCTCGCGCATCAAACGATTCTTCTCCTTGAGCTTTCGTTTCAATTCGGCATTCTCCTTTTGGAGGGCGGCAATTGTCTTGGCCTGGTCAGAGTTTGTGTCCTCGAGACCATCAATCTGATCTAGCAATTGTTTGCGGGTGGTCGTGTCAGACAGGAGGTTTTGAAGTTGGGCAAGCTTGGAGGTCTTGGCTTTCATTCGATCTAGTTGAGCCTGGCACATTTTGTCAGTTTGGGATGCCATGTAGTAATGGTCCTGATCGTCGTTGTCGTCGTCGTTGTCGTCGTCGTCGTCGCCATTGGATTTCTCGTTGGATTCTTCGCTTTCTTCTTCGTCTCCGTCACTCGGATCTTCGCTTTCCTCTTCGGCGGACAAGTGCTGCTTCTTGAAGAATCCGGTTTGCATCCGCTTTCCTTTGCTTACGTGTACCGTGGTTTGCAAAGTTGAACGGTCCTGCCAGTCGGTGTTCGGCGATGCAAATGACATCTTCCATCCAAAGTACTGTTCCTTTGCTCTTCCCCACGTAGGTTCCCACTTTGTCCGGTGCCACCGGATGAATTCGACCTTCCGTGTTATCATCGCCGACGCTCCTAACTTCCGGCCAATATCGGCACCTTGATTGGGCAAGGGTGTCGAGGTCGCGGTGATGTCGAACGTACAGTTTGCATCTGTACTCGCCAGGGCACAGAGGCTCGGCGAGTACAGATGCAAACTGTACGTTCGACATCACCGCGACCTCGAAACCCTTGCCCAATCTATGTGCCGATATTGGCCGGAAGTTAGGAGCGTCGGCGATGATAACACGGCATGTCGACTTCATCCGGTGGCACCGGACAAAGTGGGAACCTACGTGGGGAAGATCAAAGGAACAGTACTTTAGATGGAAGACGTCATTTGCATCGCCAAACACCGGCTGGCGGGACCGTTCAACTTTGCAAACCACGGTACACGTAAGCAAAGGAAATTGGATGCAAACCGGATTCCAGAAGAAGCATGGAACGAGCTCGAGGAGGGGGCGGCTTGACGAGGTATGGAGGTACAGTCGGTCAGGCAGGTCTCTCCAATCGTGCCGTGACGTTACCAGAGTGCAATGTCACAAAACGATCTCATTGCCACAACCACCTGGCTCAAGAAGAACCAAAATACCTCAATCACCGATCGCGCCGGGGCACAAACTTATGGAAATAGTCCAAAGCTAACGAGCACAAAAGTTGAGAACCCCCATATAACCCAATTCGCGTTTGTCCATTATTCTTATTTTTACCTGGTGTTTTTTGTATGCTACGACACTGTTATGCGCTTTACCCGCATTTGCACGGGTACCGGCACCGGTTAGAGCGGCATACAGTGGTAAGCACCAACGGTAAGTGGCGCCTAGCTCTGAGGAGCTCTGGGAGGCAGTAATGCTAACCGTCGCAGACTCAACTAGCGTTAAGCGCCAAAGGCAGCGCCACCTGGCTAGTGAGTTTCACTGGATGCTGGACGACAGGTAACCCCGAGCAACACATTGAGAACGACCAGCGGATAACTCCGCCAGGCTCTGTGTAACTCCAGTAAAATGTCGAGCTCATCCTGCAAAAAGCGCCGCATGGACCCGGGTGCTCCGTACAGCAAAGGGGGGGCTAACCCAACTAATAATCATCATCTCTTATTGACTTCTGTCCACGTCCAGGAGGGACTACTGTAGTCTGAAAGGCAGGCCGGAGCGAAACCCATCGCAAAAGGCTAGCTCCAGGCACGATGCATCCCAATCAAATGGGATATCAGTGCTGACCCTCCTGGGGTTTCATTTACATGTGTTGACAATAAGAAATAAAAACGGCCCGTCCGTCTATGTTTTTTTTGCATCGCGAAGTTGCATCCCTCAATCCGACATAGCGCTGGGGGCAACTAGCAATCCCGAGTTCAACTACATAAGAAAGGGGGATGTAACGTGAGCATGGGTCCACGTGGGACCTGATACTAGTAGTACACGTAGGAGAGCGCGCGGTGGGTGCGCAGCTGTGAGCCGCGTAGGTGTCAGGCGGTACTCATACCGTCTGGCACCGTCAGCAACGACACAGCCGCCCATCCGTGCTCTGCTTTTCACGAAGACGTCACTTATTCGACAACCAGCCTCTTTATGGCGTTACAAGATACAGACTCGTCCCGTGTGGGTGGTCCCACACGTACTCGTCGTCAGCATTGATTCCTTTGTCGTCATTCGTCACTAAGACGGAAGTCGCACTGTCGCTTCCGGCTTTGAATTAGCACTCCAGCGCGTGGGCGGAATAAAGTCCAATGACCGTCCCTGCCTTGATGTTCTTCGCGGCGTACAGGCGCATCTTTTTTTAGCAACGAGGATGACCGGAAGATTCGTCGATACCTACCACCAGTGGGTTTCGTTGGAGTCCCTTGCGCAGCAGACGCACATCGACCTCTCCAGTCATAACTTGTGCTCTAACAATATATGCTTCCTCCTCTCTTTCCTCGTTTCCCAGCAGTTGTCGCATAATGCCAAGCATCGAAATCCATATTCCTACAAGGTCTTGTTTCATCAAAATGATGGCCTTGAGGTGGTGCAAGAAAGGTTTAAAGATGAGGCTAATACACAGTTCAAGTTTGATGAGGATTTCTTCCAAATCACAATCAGTGTTTTGGTAACTGCGTAGAAGGTCAGTTGTGTTTCTCTGCTAGCTAGAGGAAGAAAACTCCATTCAAAATGCCACAAATATGGACTGCTGGAATTGATCTGCCGTGCCTACATTATCCAATAGTACATATGTCAGCATTGAAATGACACGATGCCTTACACTCTACAGAGAAAAGAAAATCCATGAGATTAAGCAAAGGGAAATGAAATAAAAATCGTGAAGAAAATCACTTGAATCACGACATACCCCGTTTCGGATTTTTTCCACCGGCTCTGCCAAGGCCTCCTAAAAACCTAAGCAAAGAATCAATTTCCGCAGTGTCAACTAAAGTCTGACCACCATCGTTCAGAACTCTGTTCCCGATGAGAGATTCAATCTGCGCATGGAGTACTTGCAGCAAGTCAAGTCCAGTGTCACTCAATGTAGGGAAGTTGCCTCTCTCTCCCGCTTTGATAAGTGCACGGAAAGACCTCATCACTCCAAATAGCACCGAATCCTTGAGTTCCACCGCGTGCAACATGAGATGTAGCGACCGAAACGCTTATAACGACTGACGAATTCGGCATGTCTCCGCGACAAGTGCACCATTCCAAAAGTCCCGAAATGCCATACCATCCCTCGGCGTTGATCATGTGCAGTCCGCCAATGTTCCGAAAAATGCGCCACAGGACCTCGGTGGCGGTATTGGTCGCGACCTTCAGGGCACGCTGACACTCGATGGAATGAACACCGGACAGAATGAGGCGATGGCAGTGGCAACGGTACCGCCTTCGTCATCCCTCCCAGTTCCGCCATTGTCCAAAGACGACGTCGATGACGATTCATCCGTGCCTTGAAACTCACGTTTCATGCTCCCCAAAAGAGCTTCAGCGCAAAGCTACTTGAGATACGCCGGAACGATACGGTACCTCATGACGAAAGGAGCAGCAGTGGTAGAAACGGCGAGAGCGGATTTTTATTCTTGTCCTAAGCTCCACAAGCAATCCCGTCGCAAGGTCCAGCTTCGTCTCGGAACAGTTGTAGGCTGTAAATAGTTCCTCGAGGACGCTCAGCTGTGGTGTTCCTGATCCTGCCAACGACGATGATCCTCCAATGAAGACGCAACGATCACTGCCATTGTCATCCCCATGCAAACAAAGTAGGTCCATCAAACTCTCCAAAATAACCTCGGCATAAAGACAAGATTGGGGCACCAGGTGTTTCCTCAACAACGACAGCGCGCGCTGGTAGAACCCGACAAAAATAGATTCGAACTGTGAACGAAACCGACTCTACTCAGCGCCGGAATGCTCCACAACTACGGCAGCTAGCCTACCAGTATGCAACGCAAGATGAGACGCGCAAAAGGCGGGCCAAGACGACTATCTAAAATTAGTAAACCAACGCCCATCATTTCTTGGAAATATCCCAATTTCTCGCCAAAGATTCAGAAAATGACAATATGAATTCAATCCGTAGGGCTTTGCCTTTACGTTGGCGGGATTGAAAGAAGGGAAAGGAGGGACTTGGTGTTGATGCGAGGTGAGCTACATTGTTTCTTGTCAGTACTATCTGCCTACAAGTGTTACGAAACTTTCACAGTTCAAGAAAGCGTTTTCTGCATGCAACTATTGTAACACACACAGCGAGAATCATCGCCACAGTTTCACTTTTTACTTTTGTATGAGTACGACAAACGCAAATAAATCACTTTCTCGCAACACATACGTAGACGACACTGGCAATCGTGCTATTCATGTGATTTCGCCCCGTGGCAGAGCAGCGGGTATTCCGGACACAAGGACGGTCGGGCGTAATGGACACAGAGATCGACACAACACACAACAGAGCTCCCTGTATTACCCCAAGTACAATTCTCCTCACCCACCGACATTGCCGCATGGAGAGACTGGTCGTGGTTGCCGTACGTTAATCCCATCGACCCCCAGGGACGTTAGTACTTTTCGTGGCGTATTCGTAAGATCGCCGTTGGCGACGGTGATGGACAAGCGGATCCCGCACCAAATCAGGGTGGCAATGGTAGCTTTGGAGACATCCACCATATGAGCATGGATGGAGAACATGGTACGGGGGATGTCCCTACCGTGGTAGTTGCTCCTGTTGTTGATGACAGTGGAGTGGCATCTGTCGGTGGTGACGGTGATGTCCAAGTGGCTCCTGCCCCGAATCAGGGTGGCGGTGGTAACCTAGGAGGTACTCAAGGGATTAACCAAGGAGGCAACCAGGGTGCCTTGGACATGTCGGCACTCATCATCGCCCTCCTTCCTCAACTTCAGTCTGTGATCCAGACGGCCGTCCAACAACAAGCCGGTACTCTTACTTGCGTCCAGTATTGGTATTCACAACAGCTCAACTTTTCAAACGTTCTAATTGTTGTCACCTCCTTCCGATCATCTACGCATACTGCAGTGTTGTTTGCACGGTTCTTTTTTATCCATCATCCCTTCCATTAATCTTTGTTGGCGCCGTCCTAGTCTCTCTCAATTTCCTTCCTCTTCCATCTCAAGATGGAGTCTTGTGGTTGCTTGGAGGTCATGTTGTGTCAGGTTTGATGTCGGTCTCGGCAGTGGGTCTGGAGGGGTTCTGTCCGATGGTGGATTTAGGCGGTACTCACTCATGCATCGTTCCATATGATCTTTCCTGATCATCTCTCTGACCTATGTACCATTCACATCGCCCTCTTCGCATGACTGGTCTTGATTGATTTTGACCTCCAGCGGATATATGATGGGTTCCCACGCGTCACGAGGCTCACCTAGTGTTCGATCTGGCACAGCAGGAGGAGGAGAATGGCTGAATGGCCAATGAGCATGCTTCGGAGGAAATCTTGACTTGGTTGATGGATACAGTGGAGGAGCGTGAGCATTGTTGGCATGANGTTCTCGTTGGATTCATCGCTTTCTTCTTCGTCTCCGTCGCTCGGATCTTCGCTTTCCTCTTCGGCGGACAAGTGCTGCCGCCGGCGCTGTGGAGATGATCGAGAAGGAGGTGAGGAAGCGGCCGTGGAAGACGAGGATGATACCATTTCCGATGATTCCTCGTCGTCTTCTTCGTCCTTTTCGACGTCACCGTCCTCTGCTTCGCCCTGGTCCGACACTTCTTCGTACGTGAGTTCTTTAGGGGCGATTATTTGGCCCTTCGACGGCTTCTTCTTCTTCTTCTTCTCCCCGTCGCTTTCACCACCTTCTTCATTGTCATTCTCGTCATCGTCATCGACGGAGGAAGACCTACGATTGGAATGCTTCGCCGTCACCGCCGAGGTACTGTAGTCGTGATGGCACCTCCCGAAGTTTGAGAAAACTTGGAACTCGAGCAGCAATCATCGAAATTGTGATTGTTCTTGGACGATGAGACGACGGAAGCAACGGAATCTCTTCTTCGTTTCAATCGCGACAGCAAGATTCGTTGATCCGGTTGTAGGCCTGCCTCGTTCGCGTCCTTATTGCCATCCTGTGTGTCCTCAATGACATCCGTGGATCCATCGTCGTTGTTACCATTTTCGAAACAAGCTTCGTCATCGTCATCGTCATCGTCAGAATCTTCTGCTTCTTCGGTGTTTCTCGCTTCGCCGTTGGTCTTGCTCTTATTCTCCGGCGTCCGACCATCGCCATTTTGTCCAAAGGTGGGAAACACGAGCTTGGGCGAGCTGGTGCCGTCTTTTCGCACCACGTGACGATTCGTGGAGATCCACTCGTCGTCCGAAGGAAGAGCGTTGCCCTTGGACGGTGGTGCAGCGGGTGTTTTTGACAGCGGTGATTGGAGTCGAGGCTTTTTGTTCCTGTTCGACGACGGATCCTCGTCGGTCGTGGGCGGAACCACGGCATCCTTGTGAGTGGCGGATGACGTCGGTGACGGGTTGTCATTAGACGGATGATTATTCTCGGTCGTCGCTTCATGGGCCGGAGGATTATCGATGCCTCGTTCATCGTCGACTTTGTCGGCTATGGTTCCGTTGTGCTTTCTCTTCTTGCTCGCGCCGCCTGCGTGGTTGTCCTTTGACAGACTCGACAATGACGTTGGTTGCGGCTGTGGCGGCAGGTGATCCTCGGGATAGGACAGCATGGAGCATATATCATTACCCTCGGGCGTATGCTTCAAACTCGCCATGGCTGCTGCCGCTGCTGCGGCGACGGGTTCGACGGCGGGTTCGACGACAGGCTGGATGACGACTCCGGCATCTTCTGCTTCTGCTGCGTTTGATTTACGGTTCGGTGAGCGATCCGAATCGTTCTTTGATGCAGCAGCAGTGACATTATTGGCCTCGCGCAGGTCGACTACGGCCGAGCCCGCGCCATCCCGCTTTGGTGTTTGTGACAGACATCGCTGCTCGTCGCTGATGTCGTCGTCGCCTCTGCATTGCGGGGCCGCCACCGTTGGGGGCGTAGTCTTCGTCTTCGTAGTATCAATGCCGGTCCTAGGATGTTCGCCTTCTTCGACGGTGGATCCTTCCGCCGCTACCACTGCCTCTGCTGTCGCGCATGCGCCGTTGGAATTATCTTTCCCGCTGCTGGCGGTGGTGCTGATTGCCTTGGGGATATCCAACGTGGTTGCTCCAGTCGGTTCTGCGTTCTTCGCTGCCACATCTGCTTCTGTGACTGCCGCATCATTCTCAACAGACTGAGAAATAGGCGAGGACTNATCGACTGATCACGCGTCGCTGTCATTTCTATTTCAGGAGGAGGAATGACAATCGTGTCCATCCGTTGCGTGTCCTGACTGTAGTCCTGTTCCGTGAAGGAGCATTGAGTCGTGGTGGCGGTTTCTTGGAAAGGTGATCCTCCCGCTTTCGCCGCTGCCGATGGGTCGCTGGTATTTGACCGTGTTCGTTCGCCGAGACCGTGGATGTCGGCATTCTTCGCAGTAGCCTCGGAAGCTTTCGATGACGGCTGTTCTCCATCTTTGTTGTCGTCATCGTCCCCACCAACTTCCTTTTTCGACCCATCGAAGCCAACGCCATGGTTGTTAGTTCCAGAATCTAAAATATGTTCACCACCACCGCTTCCATCGGCACGAGCTTGAATACCCAATTTTGAAATTGTATCTGAATCATTCAGCGGTGTCGGAGGTAGAACCGTCTGAGAGGGCATGGACGGCAGAGGTTGGGTCTCGCCCGCGTACAATGGCAGCAACAGGGAAGGGTATCCGACGTCGCTGCTCTCGGTGCCACCACCGTTTGTTGTTCCTTGAGTATCCTCGTTTCCGTGCTCGATGCGTTGCTGAGACGGTTCTTTGGTGACACCGTCGCCCGATGACAATTCCGCTTCAGCAGATATTTCTTCTTCTCGTTGGTCGTCCAATATCTTGCTCGTGCCATCAACATCAACATCAACATCAACGTTGACGGCGGTGGCGGAAATGGAAGCAGCGGCATCAACAACATCTCCATCGTCCTCGTGGCTCCGCCGCTGCTGCTGCTTGTCCGATGGAGCGGCTCCTCCTCTTTCTAT
>JALLOR010000054.1:0-15795 GCA_036939395.1 Porosira glacialis
GGTGGCCGATAGATTTGAGTGATAACATTTTTACATTATATTTGAATCAAATGAATGAATTCTGTGTATACCTTAGTAAGTGTATTGGGTCAGCAAAACAACAGTACGATCAGTGAAAAAGCAAGAATAGTGAAAAAGCAGGGACTAGAAAATTCATTCGAGCCAAAGTTGAAACATGAAGTCACGTTAAAAAAACGTGTGAGTAATTAGCATAATTACGGTATGCGCAATTCCCTTTCTTGTGCACAATTGAAGCGTTGGTACATGGAGTTAGGTGGTTATGATCTGCGCCTGTCGTGTTTTGGCCCACGCTCTCTAATCGTGAAGCGATGGTCAAGGCGACGAGGCCATGCATGCATCGAAATCGTAGGTGAAATGTGAACGGCAGCATTCAAGATGTGTAAAATAAACTGACACCCACTGACTCTGATTGCCGTCGCTTATGCAAGTGCCAACCTCCCAACTGACATAATATCGGAGTGGGACCGGTGACTGTGTTGGTGCCGTGGTGGGAGAATCCGTTGGGTAGGGAGTTGGTGCACTTGTTACGGTTCTCAATTTCAAGGAAACGTTCAAATCTAAAATGTGGTTGGAAATCCGTAAAATGCCTGGAACCGACCGATAAGTACCGTCCCCAAGTGACTTGTTCATTTCCCAAGGAGCCCAGAACCGAATGCCGTGAGTTGCGTCGACATCGGAGGAACCTTCGAAAACAGCTGGATTTGTCGTCAGTAAAGGCGAAGAACCTATGCCATCGTTAATGAAGCGAACAGCCAGGATGGTAATAGTCTCTGCCATCATATCTTCGTCTCGCACCACCGGTATATTCAAGACAGTTGCACCCGCAGCACCTCTTGCATTGGGCGCCACGGTGGAGTGATACAGCAATTGGTCGCTCCCAATGTCCGCGCGCCAGTGAGTGACAGCGCTTTCCAACTCGCACTCGGCCGTGTTCACACAAAACGTATTCAGCACTAATTCGGAAGAGTCTCCGATCCATCCCCTTCCGACTCGGACGAGGGGCGGCAGGCCCTCGAGTAGGCTTAAGTCCGAGGGAAGTTCGATTGGTCGAATATGGAGGAGAGTCGAGGGGGTTTCCGGGTTCAAATTTGGGTATGTTTTACGGTTGAAGCGGTACAAGTCAACTGCGATCGGCCGGCGATCCAAGGCCTGATGCGCGAAGTACAAAATAATGGTGAGAATCTGTAGTAAACAAAGTAAACAAGAAACAAGAGATGTTTTGATAGACACAACTTACAATGTTGACGGAGAAGTAATACAAATCTTCCTCCACAGTGAATTCCATTTTCGCTGCAATCAATACTTTTTCACTGCTTCCGTCTTCGAATCTAATTTCAATATAATGTGCCGCCTCGTTAAATGCGGGAGGGGGGTCTTGTCCAAATGGATCAGGTAACCTGAAAGTATTTCCACTTCGGGACCGCACGGGAGCTGAAATGATAGAGTTTCAAGGACATGATGATTTGTTTAGAAGTTGACAGACAACAGAGACGGCTGGTTCCTTTCTGACCAGAGAGTGTCAATATGATTATTGAATCGAGGGTACTTACGGTATGTCTGACACACATCTGTAAGAGCCCCAATGGTACCCACAACAGTGATGACGGGGATCCCAACCTTGACTGGCAGCATGGCAGTATCACCGACGGCGGTGGAAAGCGAATCTTCCGTAATGGGAAGATACTGACGCCTGGAGGGAGAAAACTTGTACGCACCGTCCCAAGGAACATCCGATGTGGACGCAGAGAGGAGGATGGGTGTCAACGCGGCCCACTCCTGCGATTTCTTGGCCTGGTACGGAGTGTACTGCGAGAAGCACGTTTCTGCATTCGGGGCTTCACCGGCGCCGTTCAATGGATCTAGCTTCCCCATGGTTGTGTCTTCGTGCCTATACCAAGTGCGAAATCGTCTGCTCACGTTGTCAAAGCCCCAAGGGTGGTCCGGGCCGTACACGCCATCGTTAGGATATTCGTTACTAATACCCCAATTCTTCAGGAAGTGCAAAAAGTCCGTCGAGAACGTAAATAAGTGTTGGTTGATGCATTTCATTCTAGATTGGAGCTTTGTCGTGCAACAAAGGCAGGATCAAAACAAAGCATTACTCATGTATACCCCAAATGGTGCGGTAAGATTATTAGGAAACAAATCTTGGGCTTTCAATCGAGATTGCTATGAAGGGAGCGTAAGGTTGTCATCTTTCATTGATGATCAAATGCTAAAAAAATCCGAAGAAATAGCGGGGTTTTGTGGAGAATTCGATGATATTAAATTAGATTGCTTCTTTATTCTTTTTCCAAATCGTTCCGTCTCGAAATCCCCGGTCGTGAACGTGCCATGCTCGCAAAAATCAAGGGCGGTCGACAGCGCGTACGCCCCATGTCTTCCTACATCGTAACCTCCTCAACCTCCACCGCCGTCGAGATTGCCGGTTACCTCCGCAACACATTTAGTTAGAAACTTTTGATTCTCCTTTTTCCATGAAACATTTTGCTGCAAAAGATAATGAACATTATGGTGAGATTTTGAAATCGAGGTATTTCGTTGACTACAATCTGTTCTGGTACATATCGATACTCGTGCAACTAAATCGGGAGTACAATGTGTGTGTATTTATAAAAAAGGAGGAAAATAGATAATACACCTTAATTACAGATGCAGTGTTGTTTGTGTGTATGGTGGAGAATATGCCATGACCAAAATAGTATGTGTATCCACAGGAAGAATAATGATGATATGCTTCACAGTCGTGCGAATGTAATATCAACAAACTTTTGTGAGGGAGAGTCATTATTTTGAATATGTACACATGGAAATTACCAGATTTATAAAAATGAAAAATGCAATGCCTGGAGAAAAAAAATACCCGTAACTTTCTTTTCCTCAAGCGCTCAAGCCACTAGACCTGGCGGACCTCCTTGTGCTACTGTAGTTCTGCTTCCCCTGCTTTTGCCCTTGACGGTGGTTGAGGTGGCCGTCGGCGCAATCGTGTTTTCAGAGCGGTTCTCTTCATCGCCCTCGTCTACTTCTCCACCCACCTCATCTTCAGAAGAGACGCTTTCTTCCTCCTCCTCCTCCTCATCCTCCTCCTCCTCCTCATCCTCATCCTCATCATCATCGTCGCCACTGTCCCACTCTGTTTTCTTCTTCTTCCCTCCCCTTGTCGTCGTCCGACCTCCCTTGCCTCTCCGCATCATGGCCCTACGTGCCCCCCTTCCCGTCTTCTTGTCCTCCAAAGCCAAAGCAGAACGCTCTTTCAACCGTTCCTCGAGCTCCCGCGCCATCTCCTTCGCCTCCGGCTTGGATGAAACGCCTGTCGTTTTCTTGGCCTTGACGACGAGCGCCAATATGTTCTTGAGCACGTCCTCGTCGTGGAGTGCCGTTTCGTACAGCTTGAAGTTATCTCCGAGGACCTTGACGCACCGTTCACCATTGTTGACCTTGAGCTGCGCGAGGCAGTGGGCCAGGTCGGCCTTCTGGTCGATGGTCGTGCACTTGGGAAAGCGCTGCAAAAGCTTTTCCATGAGCGTTTCGTTCTGCCGGTCCTTCTTGACAAAGACTAGCAGGAAGGACATGATGGTACGAAAGTCCTCCTTCGAAAGGTCGTCCATTTGGCTCATTTGGCCGAAAATGTCCGGCAGCAGGTTGTAGATGGGACTGTTCGTCCGTTTGGCCAGCTCGTGGAAGAGCAGACGAGCCATATCGCGTATCCGTGACGAGTTCTTGGCGACGAGGCACAGAGCGATTTCGCACACATTGCCCTTGACCTTGACCATGTCGTTGAGTATGAGATGCGTGAGGACCATGAGGGTGTGACGACGCACCCGGACGGACTTGTCGCGGAGACAGGCGTAGATTCTTGGAGTGAAGGGTTCGACCTCGTTGGGGAATCGGAAGGCCAGGTCTCCTAGGGTGATGACGACATTGGCGCGGAGGGTCGTATCGTCGTAGCAGTTGTTGTTGTTGTTGTTGTTATCGCCACCTTCTTTGCCACTATCGTTGTCGCTGTCGTTGCGGGACCGAGCGAGGACCGAGAACAAAAGTGGCAAATGGGCCTCGCAAAATCTCTTGGAGATGCACATGCACTTGCACAGAGCCAGCGTGGCCGACTGGAGAAGCATCGGAGGACCCTTCGAGTAAGCACCGTCCTCGTTGGCCACGACGCGATGAAGCCATCTCTCTTGAGAAGGCGGCCTTCGTTTCTCCTAATCCGTCTTTGTACTTCCTCGTCCTCTCTCAACTCCCGCCCGCAGTTCTTCTCTAGCTCCGCTCTTTGGATTTGCCCCGCCCGCCGTTGCTGGATTCGTCGCGATTTCCGTTTCCGTTGCGTCGTTTCTCCTTCCCTTTCCCTTTTCCCTTCGGTTTCGGTCTTGGTCGGTTGGCTGGTTGGTTCGGTTTGGTCGGCTTGGAAGCTTCGGTCGCCTGGAAGGCTACCTTTTTCCCATCGCCTGATCTCCCGTTTGGCTTTGTTCCACTCTCGGTGGCATTGGAGGGTTGGCCTACCCCTCCCCGGCCTGAAGAGTTTTTTCTCCTCTCCTTTTTCAGTTCCTGCGTCATCTGCCTGATGTGCTCCGCATGCCTCTTGTTCTGAGCTTCGTTCTCCTTACGAACAATGGCGAGCACGCTGGTGGGATTTGCGGGTGTTTCGTCCGCGATCGCCATCGTGACGTCGGCGTTTGCCTTACTTTGCTTTTTATTGGCGAGGTAAGTCGCGAGATCCTGGTCTACTCTCTTCTCGGATTTTTTCTTGTCCTCGCTGGCCCAGAGATCGATCGTTAGGGCGGGGAGGAGGCGAGTAAGCGTCAGGGAGATATCTTGGATGAATAGGGCGTCATTGTTTTCGCGGCGCTCCTCTTCAGTTAGGACATCGATTTCTCGGAGTCCATCCGGCAGGTGTTCCCGTCGGAAGGATTGGGTGAGCTCGTTGCGTTCTGCGCCGAGCTGGCGGGAAAAGTTATTGCCGAGTTGTTCATACATTCTCATTGCAGCGTGTCCCGCTATTTCCTTTTCCGTGAGGCCGGTAGTCCATCCTTGCTGGTTAGTTTTCAACTTAAAAATTGTCAACAGGTTAGCCATGTCGGCGACGCATTCGTGCATCGCGCTGATGAGCTTCGCGGTCTTCTGTTCGATCTCGAGTTCTGTGACCCCCATCATCACCTTCGTCATTTCGACTCGGTAATTTTGTAGGAGGTCATCCGCCTTCGTCGTCAGCCGCTCATATTGTTCTGTGCCCAGAACGGCTTTCGACCCGCTTAGAGGGTTCTTCATTGTCCTCAAGCAGACGGGTATGGTCAGGTCAGTCTCGTTTAGACTCGGTTCGAACTTTGAGAGTCCAGCCTCTTTCTTCTTTACGTCATCAAAAAGGCGGACCATCGCGGCCGTTAGGCCCGCGATGTGATCTTGTGTAGTCTTCGTTGGAAGCGACTCGATCGCGGCTCGTGCCGGTTCGAGATTCGGCGCGAGTTTCACTTTCGGCGGCGGAAGGAATACCGGCGCGGCGACATTGACGCTCACGTTGGCATTGGTAGCATTCCCTTCCGTCCGTCTCTTTCGCGTTGCGACGGTCGCATTCATCGTTGTTGTTGTCGGGGTGGTCGTCCTTAGTAATAGTAGTAAAGTAACGATTGAATTTCCGTAAACGAAGATTTAGCTTAATAGCAATTATCCATCCGAAACCTCGGGCATCGAGGCTTTCGATTCAACTTCTTCAGCAGAGAATGAGACTAGATGATATATTTTAGTTTTTTCAATCGGGGATACGCCGATCGAAAGAGAAAAAATTCCAATCTCAGGATTTTGTATGAGTATTGTTGTATGTAGGAACTTGTACTGCGCGCCAAGTTTTGGTCAGCGAAGAGTAAAGAACTTTTGTGGCAGCGTAAGTAAAAAGCGAGTCGAGTGAAAAAAGTCGAGTCGTTCTGTTGCTATTAGGGATACCAATCGTGCAGAGGAATTTGAAAACAATGTGTTTACGTAGGGTTTCAACATTATTGTCAGCAAAGTGAAATCCGAAGGATTTTATGCCGGCAATAATTTATAACCCCCCCCACCTCTCAACCTCTGTGAGTTTGCTGATGCAAGTGTAAGTATCTCTCTCAGATGTTTTAGACGGGATTAGGTGATGGTAGTCTGATCAATGTGCATCCTATTCCCACTTTCTGTTGCCAGATCACAGAAGGCTTTGCCACAGGTTTCTTCAAATGCTCGTCGAATTTATTTATGAGGAATAGCACCAGGGTGGAACTCCGTGTGGATAAAATCCGATTTCTTTGGCCATTTTTGGCGGCCGCTTCCTTCCATTGTTGGTACTTTGAAGGAAATTTCTTCTCCACGTCAGCTGAGGCGTCATCAAATAATCTTGCGAGGAGCAAGTTTTCCCATCCACGCTCGGCCAGCCATCGGTAGAGTAGCACCGTCATATCGATGTAGTCAGCCCGATGCATGTTTTTTTACTTGTACTTTCAAAGTACGTGGTCATATCATGTGCAAGAAGCAAGGTAGACAAAGTCAAAAGGTGGATGCGCTAGTACTTCCCGTTGAATGCCCCATACCAAGAACTTTTCGTAAGAATGGTAGCCTGTATCCCATTGAACCGTCACATTAAACAGGAGACGTGGGTGAAATACCACAATCATCAGATCAATTTAAAGACAACATACAGGCATAAAGTATTCCACAACCTGGACCCAGACACCCTGCTCGAAGTGAAGAATACGATGAACCAAATTACAGTGAGAGAAGCATTCTCGAGACTAAAATCTGTCACTAACAACCGGATACTCATGGGGATCAAGAGAACCAGGGGCGGAGGAACACTCCTACTATTCGATGCAGGGCTCGCAGCACAAGTGGAAGAATCTACCAGAGATATAACGCACACATTGGAGGATATCACAGGGATGCAATTGAGCACAGAAATCAGGGAAACCCTAGGGCTGGGAGAAAATGACACGCGATGGGATGCACCATTCGACTCTTCGGAAATGGACAACAACCTCATGATGAGTGTGATGAGTGGAATATCCGAAAGGGATTGGGCCAGTCCGAGTGTAGGAGGAGATGTTTGGGGTAATCATCCAACAAAAATCTTCATCGAACCCGAGTATCAAAACTCACACATCAAAGTAGCGGCGTCACTGTCAACAGTTACTGGACCCAATGCCAATGCAGCCGCAGCGAGTGCACCCATCACTGACAACGAATTCAGAGCCCAGAATGAAGAATTGCGCAAATTAGTGCTAGACCTCCAAAGAAGACTACCCCTGGCACCATCGGCGGCATTACTGCCTTATAGTCAACTGATAGCAGGAAATGGATCACAGGCAGCAACGGCACATACAACATCTCAGACAGACATCCAGTTCATCACGGACATCATCTCTCAATCGTTCATCTCGGCACTTAGTGCAACATTTGGGGAGGAGGAAGAAAATAAATCAGTCTCGGAAGTATCACAGGCACTACAACAACACCAAACCAGGAACCCCACCCAAGGGGGCCAGCCACCGCCGGCGGAAAGCCAGGAGGAAGATACAAAGAAAGCGTATCTACAATCAATCACAAACGCCGACACCTCAGGCAGAGGCGCGGTGGTCTAATCACTATCGTGAATGGAATCGTTGAAGTAGTAACAATGATGCTGGCTGAAATACGGCAAAAGATCACGGAGTGGATACAATCCATTCAAATCAACGACAGAAAAGAAGACGACGATCCGATCACGGTTCCAGAGCTACCGCAAATTGATACACAGAAAGCGATGCAAATCGGTTTCCAGAATGCGCACGGGGAGCACCCAACTGACACCCACAATAAGTGGGTGGAAGCAATGGAAAACGCGATGGCATTACAAATGGGGGATTTTGGAGATCGNAAATCGGTCAATTTTGACCAACTTATGGTATGAATCATGTACTTGACATGGACCAAAAATCCAGCTGTACCCCAATTCTTCAGGAAGTGCAAAAAGTCCGTTGAGAACGCAAATGAGTGTTGGTTGATGCGTTTCATTCTAGATTGGAGCTTTGTCGTGCAACAAAGCCAGGATCAAAAAAAAGCATTACTCACCTCTGCACGCCCCTTATCAAAATGCAGCATGGTCTGCGAATGCCCAATTTCGTGAATAAAATAATTTGTGCACTCATCTCCCGCCTTCATCGCGCACCAACCAGTCCACGCGGCCGCAGCCAGAGTATCCCAGTACCCCAAATCCTCCCAGTCCCACTTCGTACCTGTGTTTTTAAAGATTGAAAGACGCGAAAAAATGAAAACATACACCAAAGTTGAGAAAAGAAGAGAAAACCGTGGTGGCTTCTTCTCCAACAACAAAAATGCCCGTCAGTGTTTTGTCACCATGCAGAAAAAACTTGTGGGCGCATACGGACTCCGATGTGCCTCTTGAAACCGGACAACGATTCCTCCTTTACTGATTCCCACGCACATACGTGGACGAAACCTCAAAACAACAGATTCCAATCGTGGACCATCAAAAATGGGTTTCTTCTGCAAAAGAAGATGCACATTATGCTTGCTACGGCACTTATAAAACCCGGCTTCCTACATTAAACATGAAACGTACCTTCCCGCTTGCTCAACGACCATCCCATAAACACGGACGTCCCGGACGCGTACGGCGAATTAACTCCCTCCTTCGACGTCACCGCCAAGCCCTGACCGGTCTGCGCTAAAGAATGACGAATCGTCAACGCATTCTTGAGAACCTCCCATGAGATTTCCGTGCCCTCGCCGGTGACGGTACGGCGTTGGGCCTCGCTGGTGACCAATGCGGGTCCGGTCTGGCCCGAGACGACAATGTAGGGGAGGTGCCATAGGGTGGTGTCGACCCATTTGAGTTCGGCGACGGGCATGGCGGAGAAGAGATCGCGGGCGAGGCGTCGGGAGCTGTAGGTTGTTGGGTCGAGTTTGGCCAGGTCTTTCTGTTCTCCAAAGATGGCCAGTTTCGTTCTGGAGAGAGGATAATCAAACAAGACGGTATATACACTACAATGCAGGAAGGATTTAAAAGAATGATAATAAAAAAGAATATACTGCAAAATCGCGTAGAGAAGTTCTGCACATTTTTATCCGAGCAAAGAAAGCCTCAGGTCATTTATTGCACCGTACCTCGAAATAGTATGCTCGCTAAATTGAGCCAAATTCCTCAGAACCACACGATGCATCAGCAATTCCTCCGGTCTATTCGGATCAATACACCCCACCAAAATCACCGTCCCCTCCACAACCCACGTGTGTGGTATCGTCGCCGACCAGGCGGTCGTCGTATAGGGAGCAAGCGTCTCCGGCGTAAGGCTCTGCTCGAGGAGGCCCCGCTGCTTCGTCGGACTGCGGGCCTCGAGGACTCCGAGAAGCCTTCCGCCGGGGGTGAAGGCGGCGACGCGGACTGTCGCGGAAAGGGACGGGTTGAATGTTCGTGCAATGGTGGTGGTGGCGGCGGCGGCGTTTTTGGTGCGGGAGGGGATGGCCCTGGCCATCATGGGAATTGCGTTGACATTTCCCTCCGTGACGAAGGGATCGGGAGCCAATCCGTCCAAGTTTCCGCGAATCTCGATCTTCCGAAGACCCCAATGACTCGACAACTTTGAGCTCCCGCCTCTCACTTGGACGACGACGTACCTCGCCTGCCTCGTAGGAATCTTAACCACGATGCGTTTGTCGTAGCACTGCTCGTCGTGCGATCCCATATCGTGCCATATCCACCCTGACTGCGGCAGATGAAACTTGTACTCCTCCTCCTGGTTCCGTCCGTCGTCGATTCGCAGCCCGACCCGCACGTCCGCTATCGACGTGTCGCCGTGCGTGACAATAGCAATTTCGTCGATGAGACGGGGTGCATCGAGGTCGACGATGATGTCAATGTCGGAAAGGGCGGTTTGGCTGGGCACCAAAAAGACGCTATCGGAGTCATCGTAGTCCGAGAGGTCATTGATGAGGCTTTGTGCGGCTTCTTCGAGATATGCCGGCACGACATCACCGTTTGGGAAGGAGACGTGGACCGTTCCCGCCGATTCGATCCGCTGCGACGCACCACCACCGCCGTTGCTGGAGGATTTGCCATCGTCTTCGAGAAGCTGTAGCTCGCGGCGTCTGGATCCTCCTCCGCTGCTACTATCGAGTATCGCGGCCGGATCAAAAAGAAACTCCGCCTCCCGATCGGCAATAATCTTCGGAGCGTGCCTCGTCTCCCCCTCGACCTTGATGACATGCGTCTGTCCGATCTCGGCCTCGCCCTTCCATCCCACGGTGAAATCCACCTCCTCGCCATCGCTGCCATCCGCATCGAAGAATCGACAAACACCGGCATTGAAGTTCCATTGACAGCGTGGACTGCAGCACTCCCTTCGGGATAGAAGAGGACATAAAGGTTCGTTCTCCGGTGCGCAGGACGCATCACGAGTGCCAGGTGGCAGTTGCGGCCTTGGTGTCGGGGGAGGTGTCGGATCAGGCGTCTGCATGTGTTTTTTAAGAGTGAATGAAGTGAGAAACGAAAACATACACCAAAGTTGAGAAAAGAAGGGAAAACCGTGGCTTCTTCTCCAAAGAAAAAAACGCCCGTCCGTGTTTTGTCACCACGCAGAAAAAAACTTGTGGGCGCATACGGACTCCGATGTACCTCGTGACACCGGACAACGAATCCTCCTTCACTGATTCCCACGCACATACGTGGCCGAAACCTCAAAACCACATATTCCAATCGTGGACCACCAAAATGGATTCCTTCTGCAAAAGAAGATGCACATCATGCTACTGATTAAAAAAACGGCTTCCAACATAAAACAGGAAACGTACCGGAGCTGGAGTGGGATCGGAAGTCGTCGGACGCCCAGTCGTCGGTGGTTCCACCCTCGGCGGCGTGGTCCGGGGCACGGACGGCGTCGGTCGGGCCAAGGGATTCGGCACCGGCGGCGGTGTGGGTCGGGAAATCGCCATGGGCGGTGGAGTGGGACAGACCGTGAGGGGGGTGATCAAATCAAAAGAAAAGGACGCCGTGGGATGGACGGATTTTTCCTTCGTCGAAGTCGGATTTGATTCCATGGTGGGCATATCTGTCTCGGTGGTCGGGGTGGTGACATCGGCGAATAGTATTTTCTTGCCCGCGTTGGAGGGAGGACGGGGCTTGGGTCCGTTGTTGGCCGGTTTGGAAGCCGAGGATGGTGGTCCGCCCTCGACGTTGGTGACTATTTCGTCCGTGGGATTTGGTGTCGGATCTGGTGTGGGATATGGTGTGGGATCCGGTGTAGGATCTGGTGTGGAATCTGGAGTGGGATTCAGTGTCGGTTTCTTGGTAGTCGGATCCTCGGTAGGTCCATCCGTTGGACGAGGACGAGGGGTGGGACGAGATGTTGGCAGAGGAGTCGGACCAACCCTGGGTATGGTGAGAAACCGAGTCGGGGGATCGGTCGGATGTTCGGTCGGGTGTGGAGTGGGACGATTGCTGGGACATGGAGTGGGACGGGGCGTCAGTTGAGTTGTCGGTTGATCTGTGGGACGGGTCGTTGGTCGATCCGTTGGTCGATCCGTCGGCCTTGGAGTCGTCGTGGTAGTCGTCACCACTTCCATCTCCCCCTCCCCCTCCTCCTCGCCACCATCCTCCATCTCCAACGGAGGAGGCGTCAAAAACTCAACCGGAATCCGACCATTGTCCCCTCTAAAAAACGACGGAGAAACGGCATAAAGCTCCTCCCCCACAAACCGTCCGGCATTGTTCTCTTCCAAGTACACAAGGTACCGATGACGCGATGCCTCCTCTTGGAAGGGTCGTTCGGCGACAGACTCGACGGGGAGGAAGGAAGACATGGTGCGGTAGGTGAGGGTAATGGTGAAGGTTACGGCCACCATCTTGTCGGATGGTGGTTGCTGTCGTGATTGGAGATGACGGTTACCACCTCCCCCACTTGGCACCCGTACGTCCGTAACCTCAATCCCCGCCACCAAATCCGTAACAATGTTCTGAATTGCATCCCCACCACTGCTCTCGCCTTCGTTGTTGAAGAACCGTTCGACGTACGCGGCCGTGAGCATTTTCCACTGCGTGCGTCCCATGCCCGACAGATCGTCAATGCCGTAGAGGATTAAAGTCGTGGAGGGGATGGCGGTGGGTCCCACCAGGGGATACAGAGGCTCTGTTGGGGACGGAGAGGATTTCGATACTTCCATGGGACGGGCCGTCGTGGGAGAAGGAGTAACGGGTGCCGGTGTCGTGGGAAAGGGTGTCGTGGGAGAGGGAGTGATGGGTGCCATGGTCGTCGGAGATTGCGTGGGCGGCGCCGGCGGTGGGATAAATAGCGACATTGGCGGTGGTGGCGGCGGGATCAGGAGCGACATTGATGAGGCATCGTCCGCCGGATTCGAATCATCTCGGTCCCCCGGTGTAGAAAAGGGAAATATCGAGGTCGAGGAATCTACTTGCACATCAGAGTTCTCGTCCCCTTCCAATCCGACTCCTGCCACTTCCATATCCACGGTCTCCGGTAACGACCCCGAAGAAGGCATCGCGATGGGAGGCAGGGAGGGTTCTCCCGTTTGTATCGGCTGCTGTTGCTGCTGCTTCTGCTCACCTCCGCCGATAATCTCTCCTCTTGCTCCTACTTCGCTACCGCCTCCGTTGTCGCCACCGCCACCGCCACCGCTGTTGCTGCCATTCTCGGCTTGAAACTTCTCCCATTCGTCCCAAGTCCCGTCACCACCCCCATCTTCCTTGCCCGTCAGTCCCAAGACCAGCCCCACAATGGCACCCGCAAGCAACAAACCAAAGAGTGCATAGAATATATTTCGTTTTCGTTTCTTGGCCTTGTCCACGTCGGACGGTTCGGACGAAGAGGAGGACACTTTGGACGACTTGGACATGAACGACCACCGTCCGCTTGTATTATTGGGAGTGTCTTCGTCATCATCGAGCCACCCATCGTCATCATCATCGGCACGAACGAGTTCAAACGCATCGCTCCCATCCCCCGCCGCCCCGTGCTCCACATCGTCTTCACCACGATCGTGCTCATCATCGCCATCGACGTAATTGACAACAAAGCTCTTCCATCCAAACCTCTTCTTCTTCTCATCATCGCCATCGTGTTCACCCTTTGGCTTTGGCGGTACGAGGTGGGAGATATCGGCCTTGAGTCCCGTCGCAAACCTCACTCTCCTCCTTCGTTCTCCCGCTTCTGCTTCGGTTCTCAAGAGTTTTGATTCCTCCGCATCATCATTGGCGTCGGAGGGTGCGTCCTTCGTCTCCTGAACCGTTGGCAGTGACTCATCGCTGAATTCCAAAGTTGCACTTCCAACACTTGCCGTGCCACCGCTTCCCTCGCTACCACCACCGCCGCCGCGTCGAACGGGCATGCTGCCTTCAATCCTGGAAATCAAATCCCCCTTCGTCTCCTCCACACCATCCTTGCTCTCGTGGGGCTCAAGATTCAACCGTGCCGCCACGATTTTCAATTCGGACAGGGTGCATGCCCTTAATGAGCTTCGGAGGTTCGCCACGTCTTGATCGTGGTCTTCGCCGCCCTGGGTCTGCGGACGGGGGGGCGGGGGCAGAAACCTCGCATTGTTGCTGCTGCGGTCGCTTTCGTTGGATCCCCTCCTTGGGGGCGGAGGAAAATTGGTGGTGGTGGTGTTGTTCTGTGGCTGTGGCTGCTTTGGAGAATTCTTGGAGACCACCAGGCGTTCAAACTCGATGGCGATGCAGTCCAAAGATTCGTCCCTGCTGCTGCTGCATTGCCCTACACTACCACTACCACTGCCACTGCCACTGCCACTTCCGCTGCCGCTGCCACTGCTATCGTCGTCCCCCACTCCCAACATGTCGCGCGCAAACCGTTCGAGCTCCACATCCTCCATTTTCGCCAAGACCACCTCCTTGCCCTTCACACCGTGGCGTGATCCCTTCTTCCGCCAGGAGGGAGGAGCACGATCCCCCAAGCTCTTGCGACCCAAATCCCTCAATTCCTCCGGAGTCACATTGCTGAGCAATTGTCGCATCTCGTCGAATCGCTTTGGGACAAAGGTTGGGTGCAAGTTTGTAAGGGAGGAGTAGAGGGAGGTGGTGGAGTGGAGGGAGTTGGAGAGGGAGGAGGCATTCAAGTGGACGGCGTTGGCGGAGGAGGAGAGCAAGTTATTGTTGGAAGAGGAGGAATGGTTGGCAGTCGTCATAGAAGTGGAGGGGTTGACGTTGACTGCAGAGGAGGCGGATTGGACAGCGGTGGAGGTCAAGGTGGCAGAGGAAGACTGGCGGCGGCTCACTGGCCGATCCTTATCAAAGCGATCGAGTTCTTCCGTGAGTATGGAGAGATTCATCGTTTCCGAATCGTCGTTGAACGATTGGAGGGTTGCCGAATTGTCTCCGAAGGTATCATCGTCGTCGCCGCCATCGTTGCGGGCATCGTCTTCGTAGATGTGGACACCGTGTGCGTTGTGGTTGTCGTTTGTATCGTGGTCGAGCACCGGAGTCTTCGTTTCGTACCTCCTCGAACTCACGTCGGAGAAGGGGGGCGTGCTTCCCGCAGCACTGCTACGCGTCGGAAGTGATTCTTTGTTCCCTTCCACGACGGCGGTGCGGGCGGCTGTTGTACGGACGGTGAGAGGAGTGGCGGTGCGGGCTGCGGGGCTGATGGGAGCGTGCGCCTTTGTCTCGTATCCCCTCCCACTTTCGGTGCTGCGTCCGCCGAAGCTGCCGCGTCCGCCCAAGCTGCCCAGCATGGAATCCATCGAGAACGACGACGACGACATGGACATCATGGAGGAGGCACCGCCACTCGCACCGCTGCTCATGGATCCCCGCCGGCCAACATTGCTGCCGCTGGTCGCACCACGGATTGTTGTCGTATTCGACGTCAACGACGCCGTCGTCGTTTTTAAGGAGGTCCTTACTTGATGGGTCACGGAGGGGTAGGACGCGTCGTCGTCGTCGTCGTCTTTGGCAACGCCGGCAGAAATCGGTATCGAAGGAAACGGAGTCGAGGTCGACAGCGGCGGCGGTGATGACGGTGATGACGGTGGTGGTGGTGACGAAAATTGAGATTGCAATGGCGACTTTTGTGATTTGACTTCTTGGAACTGCAACGGTGGTCGTCGCGGAGGAGCTGCCACGGCTGCACTTTCGCCACCTCCTCCGGCGGCAAGGGCCGCTTTGGCTGCGAGGAGGTGTTTGTTGTTCCGAGATGAAGGCGGTGGTGGTGGGGGTGGCGGCATTGTCGTGGTTTGGAATGAACTATCTTGCGGTTGCTGCTGCTGGTTGCGTGGCCGGGGTGAATGGCTGGAAATCCCTGTCCTCTGTGATCTGTTATCTGTAATCTGTACGTACAGTAATAGAAATGTGTAGACTAAAATGTGAGAGGGCGAAAAAAATGGCGGGTGGCGGATGGCGGTCCTCGAAAATTTGGTACTTGTAGACCCTCTAGACCTACTTGTACAAGAAGTACACTTCGCACGAAAGCTAAAAGGGCTTGAGCAATAACCGGCTTCGTATCGTGTCCACGACAAATAGGAATTAAAACAGACTTTGTAATATCAGGAGAATGTCTCTAGGGCTTCATGAAATAGTCCATTTAAGTACTGTAGTAGGTAGGAATAAATTAAAATATTCAAAAGAGAGAGAACCATTCGAATTTTTTTAAGCTGTCCCAATCTACAATCTTCATCTGAAAACGGTACGTAGTACTACTACTAGAGTATTTAGGTACTGGTAGTATTAGATTCCTACGTTCACCTACTCTGGTTCAGTAAATTAAACTGCGCCAAAGGGGGCCGAAAGGACCATAG
>JALLOR010000055.1:0-15402 GCA_036939395.1 Porosira glacialis
AGGACAAGAACTCTATTACATGTAACTTCACAACAGTCGTGCAACCCTTCCACGTTCTTTGGAATACTGTATGAAAGTGGATAGGGAACACCAAATCATCTGTGTGCGTGTCATGTCGCCCCCAAAAGTCAAATATACGAAAACCTATTTTTTAACAAAAATCTAAAACGCCACTACCTTCCTTATAAAAAAAGGCAATTTCGTGAATAGGCCAACGAGCCAGGACAAAGTACATATTTTCTCAAACTCAAGCTTTACCACTTGTCCCTGTCGTGTCAAAGGATGAATTGGTTTTCGTTCGACGATGATAATTTTTTGGACTAGGAACTCCGTCATCCTCATCGTCGCTGCTACGCGCTTTTGTTCGTTTGACATGTTTCCTTTCAAACGGACCTTCAAATTGAGAATCGGCTGTGCTTCCGTCTGGCATAATCGACTCTGCAGATGGAAACTCTTTGACAAAAACATCGCTTATCACCGCAGGGGAGGTGTAATCAACACCGAGCTTCACAAGCACTTCCGCACAAAACCTTAGGAAGTCACCCCGTGCTGTCAAGATTGGAAGCCACTCTTGCCAGGACTTGACATGCTGGATTCTCACAGCGTATAAAACGAGTTCTTTATCCGTATCAATTTCCAACATCCTAAAATTAACAAGGCATGACCACACACGAGGATTATCCTCTATGTATTGTTCCTGGAAAAAATCGGTCGCGTCAAGAGGGATGTATGTTAGTAAGCTGCAATTGTAATGGATATGAATTACGACTCGCCAGAGACATACTTACCACAGACGACTTTAGGATGTTTATCTGCAGGTGGGTAGCTTCCATATTTATCGGTATTTTAACCTCCACCAGCGCGTTAACTGATCTACCATGGTTTGTGATCCTTGAGTTCGCGATTGATCCATTATTAACCGTGCACACTTCATTTGTACGAGCGAGCCGAAGAGTGGTCGTGAAAAGGTTGCAATCTTCAACAAACCACTGGTCGACATATGCGCAATATGTGCCAATTTTAGGTTCCTTTTCTGATGAGTCGAACTGGTATTTAACAAAAATAGAGAATTTCCGGAAATTTTGCATCGTCAGTTACGCAGGTTGTGTGGTAAATGTTAATCTTCTTAACGAAAATAATCTCACCGAAATGCGATCTCCAAGATCAAATGGTCGTCGAACAGCGATCATGATCATCCCTTCAATAATTTTTGCCACCGAGGGTCCCATAGCAAAAGCGAACGACACCATAATAGTGGAGAGCGAAACTAAGAGCCCCCAAGGATTCATCTCAAGTATGGTCATGACTACCAATGTCAGTACCTGTGTTTTTGGTGAGGGTGGCGAGACTGGTGAGGCTAATCGAAACGAAGTTGGCGAGACTGGCGGGACTAATCGAAACGAAACTTACAAAGTAAAAGAATCCATTGAAAATATTTTCAAGAACTCGATCAATTGATGTCATGCTGCCCACCGAGGCACGAAGATAGCGAAGTTTTTTGTAGACAACATCACAAGATTGAACAAAATTGAGGAGTGAAATTTCGTCATGCTTGTCTGGACGAAACAAGCGAACTGCCATCATTGACATTCGTATCAGGAAACACAGGAAAAATAAAGATAGACCGCGTGAGGAAAAGAAAGGATCGCGATACCTGGTAGCATAAAAGGTCCCCCGACAATTCAGCAGAAAGAAGAACATTATATTCGTCTAACATGACGATATGACCCACCAAGTGATTTCGCCTTCTTTTCGCAGAAGTTTCCATCAGCATCGTATGCTAGTACCCCCAAGACATCAAAGCTCAGCACATTGTCCCCTTGTGAGAAACCAAGCAGTCGTTTGTAGAGCCTCTTCGAAGACTTAATGCAGAGATCTCGGGTATTCGCAGGTCCGAAACATAAAGAGAAGGGATGGGTGTCTTCCAATAACATCAGGGCTTTTCTGAATTGCAATACCTCGTGGATAGTAGGATCAGATTCCTTATTCAAACAAATCGACAAAAGAAAAACGAAAGCTTGTTGGATCATGAACTGCAGATTACATATAGAAAGGGAAAGATTGAGCAACATACCTTATCAAGGTGATTCACAGGTTCCTCCCAACGGTCAAGATGCTGCTTGATATGATGGGATGACGTTTGCGAATGGTGGAGAGCGGCCTTTACGGGCTCGTGCAAATTTGAAATTGGTGGTTCCACATCCGAGCCGTCAGATGATACGTCTACGTCAAAATCTTCGACGTGGTCATCATTTTCGTGTACGCTTTCAAGTGCAGTTGGACTCCCTTTCGCATCCACCGCCTCACGCCCCGCATGTTGTAAATTTTCATAGGATTTTGATTTGTTCGTAACATCAAAGGGGTGCCCCGCATGTTGTAAAGATTCATAGGACTTTGATCTGTTCGGAGCATCAAAGGATTCACCCAATAGGGGTGCTGCCTTATCATCGTTGAATTCGGGAGTTTCTTCTTGAACGATCGAGCGAATGCGACCCCATCGCGAAGCGTCGTCGTATATACTACTCGACTTACTCGATTGACGTTGATTTTCATCTTCGTCTTCTTCATCTGAGTTTTCGTCGTCATCCGTCGAGGAGTCGTCGCCAAAAAAGTCTTTATCATCGCGTACATCGTCAGTTTTGCTCTCGACAATATCACGCACTGTGGATGTCCTCCAAGATCCTTGTGTCATGACATTATGATGCGACACGACACTGAACGCTGCGGGTTGTTTCAAAGATTCTTCGCTCGGCAATCTATCACCCATATCTGGATTTCCTACCCTCTGTTCTAACTCAGCTTCAAGTTCAACATCAAGAAGAGTACTTGATAACTCCCCAACCTCGGAAAGGAGAAGCATGTCCACCATCAGCTTTTCGAGCTTCGGCTGCAACAAAACGCGGATACAGTGGGAGGAAGCAGAAGCAATGTTAGCGTGTATCAAGAACAAAAACAGATCAATCAGCGGCTGCCAACAAAGTGGGCTTCAGTCGCATACTTCTTACCTTGAAGTTGACGTAAATTCTACTTCCCAAATAGAGGGCCAACACAGTTCGCTTGATCGAAACCGCAACACCGGAAACAATCATGGCAGTCAAAAATTGTTCGTAATGCGAGTTTGCAAATATACCATCAGAAGTGTTTGACGCTTCAGTAAACATTCCAATGTTTGTGTAGTGAAGCCAGTGGTGAGAGAGTTCAGTCTGACCATGTAAAAGCATGAAATTCCACAAACCCCAAACAGAAAGAATGAAAGGAAATCCCTTGGATTGAATCAAATAGAGAGTGGCGAGTGGTCCAATGATTTGCGCAGAGAATGTGCTCCTCACTGCCAGTATCTCCACGACACAGAATTCCGTTAAACGCGCCAAGTGCAAAGTGAGGTAGAGCCTTACGCCGAAGAGGATCCACCATGAAATTGATGCGTTGGTCGGTAGAAATGGCATGGCGGGATTACCTAGTGCGTAAAACAGGTACGCTGATATTGCCAATGCAGGAAAGATAACAGAAGTCACTTGGTTCTGAAAGAAATCCCTTATGGCATCCATCGGATGCAAGTCAACCATAAGAAATTTAAGCTGCTTTCTTGAATCGGAGAACCACTTCTCGTATCTTTTGAATCGACCTTGCTTTTTACTTTTGGGGGCCTCCGAAAGAGAGTGGTAACCGTTTATTGAAGCCCTGATATGCAGCGGGGTGAACTCATTTGGCTCAGGCATTTGAGCTTCAACAGCGTCTTCTTCTATTGGAGTTTCGGGAATTTCCGGGTGAGACGCATTAACTTGACTTAAAAACGCTTGATTGGCGTTCAACGTCTCCCTGTGGTCCTCCTCCTCATCCTCTACAATTTCCGGGTGGGATGAGCTTAGTTGGTTCAGAAAAAAATCGTTTTGAGCAGCAAATTCGTGGGAATTCCTCGAAGTGCTCGAGCGAACCGTATCGTCCCCCGCAACACCTCCTTTGGTCTTTTCTTGTTCGTCCTCCTCCGGGATTTCGAACATTTTCTCAAATTTCTCTGCGGCCTGCATTTCCGGAACATAGAAAAGATTCACAGGGAACGAAAGTCAAAACGTGCATGTATCTCAAGAAGAAAGCTGGTTTTCAAAACAGTCAATGTTGCATGTTGCCAATGCTGCTTCGTACCTGATACATTTTGTCCACATTCGACATATTCTCTTGACCTCCCCCAGACCACGGAGATGACAGGAATCCAAAAGAGGGTTTCTTATGATGACCCCTCGCCGATGCGCTAGGCGGGTCGCTCCCACTACTGATACCGCGGCTGCCCACGCCATCCCCTTCCTCGAGATGACTTCGACTGGTCAGGCTCCCCCTAGAGACCAAATCGTTGCCCTCAAGTTCCCGTTTTTTCTTCGCCTTCATCAAGTTGACCAAACTGGACAAAGTATTTTCGTCCGTGCTCAGGTTCGAACTGACCGTGTCCGATGCATCGCGCGTCATCGTCGCGGCGGGGTTCGCCTTCTTTCGGGCCATCATGAGTTGTTTGGCACGTTCTCCGGAGGCCGTCAGCCCCGAAGAAAGCACCGCTTCGCGGGCGCCTTCGTCGCCCTCGGAGAAAAGGTGATGATTCCAGTTGCTCAACTGACGGCGATGGCGGTGGCGACTTCCGGAGGAAGCAGCGACAGGCCTGTTGTTGGGTAACGGTAAAATGCTCCGTTTCTGCGATCCTTCCGAGCCGGGAGATTGTGGTGCATGAGAGGCCGCATTGCCATTGCCGTTGTCACCTCCGCCGCGGACCCAATCGCTCCAATCATGACCGTCGACGACGTCCAACCCTTTCGTGTTTCCATTTCCGTCGGGAGCGGACCGGTTCGATTCCGAGCCCAGCGACTGCTTTCGCCCCAGCTGTGCTCGAGAGGTGGCGCCGCGATTTCCGGGGACAGATCTCATCCGAAGCAACTTCCTGTCGGTGCCACCAGCGCTGCCCGGAGAGAGGGGGGAATTGTAATCGCCCGGCGACGACTGTCCTCCGCCGGTCGCCACCGAAGCCCCGCGACGGTGCCTCAGTACCCCTGTCCGGACAGTGCCGTTTGTGCTGTTATCATCGCCGCAGGGAGGAATCACCGCGAAAGATGGGGGCAACGGAACGGCCGAGGGGGTGCGGGAGTGTCGTCGGCGATGACCGGTGGCATGTTGGTTGGAAAAGGTGACGTGACGAGCGTCCTGTCGTTCCAGGACGCTCAACAACGTCTAGCGGCGTTATCAGGATGACGTCATTTGGAGGAAGTGATAAAAAGCAAGCGGCGATGTTTGCAGAAAGCAAGGGACGTGTTTATAATGTTTAGAAAAAAGGGCAAAAAACGCGCACATCATGTCAGCAAAAAAAAATTCGAGCTATAGCCGTGTGTTTTCAACGGAAAGTAACCGCCGACTCGCTACGCAAGAATGGACAATTTCCAAAACGCACACATCATGTGAGCAAAAAAAGTCAAATTATAGCCGTGTGTTTTCAACGGAAAGTAACCGCCGAGTTTTGCGTTAATTTCTTGACGACTTTTAGAACGGGCAAAATCGAGCATATCATGTGAACAAAAACGAGCCAAAATCCCAACTTGGGCGAATTAATCTTTTTCAACGGATAGCAACCACCGAGTCGCTACGCAAGAATGGGTAAATCCTTAATGACTTTCAAAACGGGCCAAAAACGCGCACATCATGTGTACCAAATTTAAAAGCGAATATCCCAACTTGAGCGAAATATTCTTTTTCAACAGTTCATGCCAAGTTGCTGCGCAAAATTGGGCAGTTTCTCAATGACTTTATAAGGGCAAAATCGCGCACATCTTTAAAAAATAAACGAGCAAAATTCCCAACTGTAAGAATCTGTTTTTCGTAAAGGATAGCAACCGCCGAGCCGCTGTGCAAAACTGGGCAGTTTCTCACTGACTTTTTAAAACGGGCCAAAACGCGTACATCATGTGCGCATATCATGTGTACCTCCCGGTGGGCGAAACGCACTTGTCTGAACGGAATTCATCACGCCCATCACAACAGCCTTTTAAAAGGTGGCTGTCTAATGCATCCTCTTTCTCTCCTATACTGATGGCGGTTTCGTATAATAAACGAATATCGCCTCTTTTCACAGGACTTCTGATACATGCACAAAAACCAGCTCCCCCACGAATCAAACCTTCGCAAAGTTGTATTCTTGAATGACCAACAACTCTCCCATGTCCTTCCAAGCCCGCTACGGATTCCCCTGTACTCTCCTAAGCAGAAGTTTGCACATTTTGTTATATTCTTGAATGACCAACGACTCCCCCATGTCCTTCCAATCGTACCCCCTCTTTCTCCACCGAAAAACTATTCCACCATCCAAACAACACTTTCAAGAAAAACTCACCGACTCGGCAGCATCCTCCTCCGGCATCTCCGCCTCCAAACTAGCCACCAAAAGCTCATCGTCCGTCGATGGGCGATACCGATGCCCCTTCTTCGGCTGCGTCTGCGATCTCCTCCTCCGCAACTCTCCACTGCCGCTGTTGATGGACCCACGCAAGTCTCCACTATTCTTTGATCCATCCTTGGACCCCCTGGAAGTTTTGGAGCCATCTTTGGAACTAGTCCTGGAACTCCTTCTTCATAGGAGGGCCGGTCGGTTTACGGGGGGTAGTGCTGGGTGGTGGTAAGTGGGGATGATGGGGATTGTGGATGCTCCTGTTGCTGTTGACGTTACGGATGCCGCTCCCGAAAATGCCAGTGAGGAAGTTTCTTCCTTGGAAGCGTCGACACCATTTGCCATCATCGCTATCGGAATCGTTGCTGTCGTCTTCCAGCAGCACCATCGTATTCGAATTCCCGGTGGCCGACAACCGTGACGTTCCGGTTGTGGCGTCCCTCGTCTTGTCTTCTTTTTCACTTTTATGCATCACTTCACCACCTTCATTCGAGGCCCCCTCCTCCTCCTTATCATCTTTCATCTCCATCGTCTCCTTCACTGTGTCGTTTTCATTGTTCACAACACCCTGTCATCGACGAGTTCCAACGCCATCTCCTCCCTCCTCTTCTTCCTCAACCGTTCAATGAGCCCCAACCGCTCCTCGTCCCTCTCTTCACGAAAACGATCCGTGCCGAACCGTGCCGCAATGGCCGCCGCGCATTCCCGATCGCGTTCCGATAGTCCTCCCCCATCTTCTCCTTCCTGCGTTGGTGTCACTTCTCCACCTTCTTTCGGGGGGGGTGAATCCGAATCCGTGCCTCCTTCAATTGACGCAAACGCGAGGCGGTGGCTTTTTTGCAGATTCATTTGGCGAAGCACTCGACTCCCTTCTTCTTGGTGGGTCATCGTTGTCGCCGTTGTTTTGGAGTGGTCTCCCCTCGTCGTCATTGGTGGCGGTGCAGCTGTCATCGGCGTGATCATTGCTATCGCCATCGTCATGGGCTTGATGCTTGATTGTTTTCATTGGAGGTGCTCGTCTTCTTGTCTTTGGATGGTCTCTTCTTCTTCTTCGCCATGGCTAGGGTTGTGTTTAGGCTGCAAGACACGACAAGGTCACATGATCTTGTTGCCTGCGCCTTGGAGAAACACATCACACAAAGGACGTGCGTGCATCGTCGCTCTTGTCTGGTGGAGCTTCCGAACTGGGCAGAGCTTGCCGTATCGTCAAGCTCGAAGTACGGTTGATCATACAGGGAGGAGCGACTACCGCAAGCCGTCACACACAGGCGCACCCAGACCAATTGCATTGCGCTGGCAGCGCTTGGCGTTCCGATCCATCGCGCTCGATTGACTGGTTGTGACTGATCGTGAGTGCGTGCGTGACATCTTTCTTTCGTCTCTTGGCTTGGGGTTCCGATCCATCGCACTCGATCTGAGCGTGAGTGTGTGCATGACGTCTGTGTCTGCCTCTTGGGAAAGCTGAGTATTTGTAGCGCGCCACAATGACACATAAACAAATAAATTGAGAACACGTATTAAGTACTAGTTCCTACGTAAATATGAAGTAAAAAATACTAGTTTATTTTTAAATTCAAAAGCACCAGAAAGTCCAGTTCTGGCTGTAGAAATACAGTACGCTAACTAGACTGTAGGAATAGGGGCTTATTGTATCCGATGAAATTAGTTATTACTAGACCTACTGCGCCAGGAAATCCGTTCTTTATGCTGAACTTGCAGTTGTCTTCATCGATAGACTACTACTAGTTCCTACGTAGTCTGCAAGGTTCACAACAAGGTACACGTAAGTATGTAGGTACGTAGGTGTACTATCTACCATACGACCCATTTAATTTATTACAACGACTGAGGCGACCAGCGAGTTCTATACGTACAAGAAGTGCTGAACTAACCAACCAACCGACCATGAGCGACGCCGGCACAAGTACAAGCAGTAGCAGGCCACCCGCCCCACCGCCGTCATCATCATCATCGCGATCTTCGGAATCACAGCCGCCACCGCCCGGCAGCGGTAAGGAAGACGACGAGGACGACACTCGCCATCGGCGGGAGGAGGTCGAGCGATGCGCGAGGAGGAAGGTGCGTACGTAGGAACACATATCTCTGGAACACGGGTGCGGCAACGAGAGAGCCAACGTTTCGCGGTGTTTTGGGGGGCGGCGATTTCCTTGGAAGCATTTGTTCTTTCAAACGCAACCGGAGGAAAAATCAACTGAAACGCGGGTTCGTTCGAGAGGCGAAACGAGCGCTGTGTCGCATCAGGATGGAGTCGTTGACGCCATTTGGAACGTGGGAGACCACCGTTCAGTTCGTCGCACAACACAAACTTGGAGAACGACAGAAAAGAGAGGAGAGAGAGGCGATGACGCGAGATACGAAACAAGGCGATCATTTTGGTGGGAAAGATCATCTAGGCGGAACATGTTTTCGAGAGGACGATCGCCGATATGAACTATCGAACCCGGCGGAAGCGCTTCAAAGCTGACGGTGCAATCGCAGCCCTGTCTTTACCGACTCAATTACGACCGACTATTTCAACGGGTTCCAATGTCAACTGAGAATAGTGGACGTGTGAGAATGGACGTTTGATAGGACGTTTTTCAATGTTGTTGGAAAATAAGTTTGGGGAAAGAAAGACATTTTTTTCTTGGGGCATGGAGAATTGACAATGCGTGAACGCAACAATAGATTTTCGAACATGCAACTGTTCCGTGTCTTTGGATACCACCGTGTGTCTTTGGATACAGCATCTCCGTCTGTGCGAGAAAGTTCTATCACCGTCTTTCGTTTCTTGGAAGCTCGGGACGGTGGCGGGGAATCATTTGAACAAGATTTGGGCTGCTAAGAGCCGGAATCAGTGGAAGATTCACGATATTAAAGGTGAGGCAGAATTTGAGGAATCGATCCTCCGTTATTGGCGGTTCTTATTTTTAAACTAACATTTGAAGTGCTCAATCTCAGTTTGCTTGTCTCTTCCTCTTCTTAGCTGGTTCTATCGAGAAGTATGCCGTCATGGACGAAGTCCTCCCGGTCGTGACCGATTTGCAGAACGACGTCTTTGGGAATACCGTCGTGCAACCGCTGTTTGAATTTACAACTCCTGGAATTAAGATTCAGCTGAAAGGCACGTTGGTGGGGAATATGCTCAATATCTTTTGAGATATACGGGTGAGTCATCGCGTGTTTCGTGCAGGAAACTAGAGGTTGAATGTTCCCGTCGAGCCTGGCTTCATTCTAAACTCTCTTTCCAATCCTCTCACTCAACACCAAATTCTACAGGTGTCACAAGTTGCTCAAAAACGGAGGCATTTGCGAGCTTTACAATGACCTGCATCCAGGACCAAAACGGCGGTATTTTCTACCCTGCGAGCGGGGGGCGGTGCGGCATCAGCGGCGGTGGCGGTACAGCAGACCGGAAATCACGGCGGCAACAAATCGATCCGTTTCGGAAACACCACGTCCCTCACGACACCGACCAACAATGCCGCTTCCGCATCGACGTGGGCCTCACCCTAACTTTTGGCAGCGGGAAACGGATGCACCGCCACATCCAACGGCGGTGGCACGTTTCGACTCGGCTCCACAAAAACCAACCCCAAAGCCGCCGCCAACAATGACGGAAGGGTGACGGCCAATGCGGGCACCACCCCCTTTGGACGGAGGAGGGGCGTCACGGCCGCCGGTGCTTCCTCTCGTCCCACCGCTCCACGACAAAAGCTTCAAAAGCAAGGCGTCGCGACTTCTGCAGCGGGGCGTCGAACTTTCTCCTCCGGCGCTGCTGCTTCTTCTCGTACCGCGGTGGTTCCGACCGCCACGGCCGCGCGGGGAGCGAGAAGCCGTCTCACCACCACCACCGGGCGGATTGCCAAGCAAAAGAAGAAGTCGTACAATCCCATGAGTCGCATGCTTAATTCCAACTTTAATGGCTACGGGGGATTTGCCAAGCACAGGAACAAGAGTAAGAACAAGAAGGGAGGAGCTGAGGATGGCAAGGAGGTGACGGAGGAGGAACGGAGGAATAAATTCAACATCTCCAAGAGCATTGCGGAGCAGATTCTTCGCGATAGTCGGAACCAGCTCTACACCACCAACGGCGCGGGGGCGAATGGACATAGCTCCAACGGGGTCAACAATCGTGAGCTCGCACTCTTTGGAAACAACGGAGATGCCGACAGGGGCACCTTTGACGAGTACACGGCGCAGAAGGGTACCGGGTCTAAGATTAGTAGGATCAAGATGGGAAGGGTATTGGGATCCAACCAGGCGGGGGGGAGCTGGTTCTCCGCCTCTTCTGCCATTGTGGTTGCCAACGCCAATAACAATGGGAATGCAAATGATAACAACGTCAATGCCAATGTGGGTGTGACATTCAACAACATCAGTAGGGCCGCGGAAAAACCCTCCGCAGCAGCCGGCACCTCCATCCTTCGAGGCACTGCAAAATCTTCCAATCCTGCTGCCACCACCGTGGGAGTGAGCTTTCGTTCTCCCTCCAACAACAATGCCGCCGCCAAGCCGTCCTTTTCGTTCGGCGCCTCCACGCCGGCCCCCCCAGGATCCTTGGCACCCGCTCCATCCACTCCCGCCTTTGCGCCTCCTCCGCCGGTGTCAACCCCCGCCACCGGAGGTGTTCCCACCACACCTGCCGCCGCCGCTCCCAAGCGATATGCTGGGACTCCTCTTCCTTCGTCGTACAATCGCAATAACAAGACGAGTGACGATGATGACGACGATAGCGATGTTGAATTTCGTTTCACACCCGCCACGAACATTGAAGCCGACGAGACCACCGATGAGGTTCTCGCGGAACATGCGGCCCTCAGGGCACGGACGCTGGGAGATAATGATACGGGGAGGAATGTAACATTTGTCTTTGTTCCCGTGAGCCCCTCGGATGAGAAGAAGGCCAATGATGAGCTTGCTCTTTCCAACAAGTCTGCTGCTACAGCTGCGTCTTCTGCTGCTGCGTCGTCCGGTGGCGGAGCTCCGTTCAACTTTATGCCGGGGGGAGCGGCGGTCTCATCGTCTCCCGCACCATCGCGGGGGTATAAGTTTGGTGAGTCTTCACCGACACCAAAGAAGGCCACCAAGCCAGCGGCGGCATCGAAACCGGCCGCACCAAAACCAGCGACCGCATCGAAGCCAGCCGCATCGAAACAAGCGGCGGAAAAGAAAGCACCAATCGTGTATACGGGCACCTGGGGCAATACTTTTGCGAAGAAGGATGGAGAATGGAAGTGCGACGTTTGTGGTGTGACTGCAAATACCAAAAATGACACGCATTGTCAGTCGTGCGAAAGTATCAAGGGGGCGAAGGGAATAACAAAGGATGCGCCGGCTGCAACTGCTGAAATTTCGAAGCCTGCTGCGGAGATCATGGGGGGAGGTCTCTTTGGAGCATCTGCTGCTGCGCCTTCGGCTGGAGGCATTGGCGCGGGAGGATTCTCCCTTGGAGGCGTGGTTCCTGCTGCGGATGCCAAGAAGGAGGAATCCAAACCAGCCGCTGCCGCAGCGGGAAGCATTGGCGCGGGAGGATTTTCGTTCGGCGGAGGAACTAGTACTTCTTCTACGGAGAATTCCAAACCTGCCGCCGCGGCAAGCGTTGGCGCGGGAGGGTTTTCGTTTGGCGTAGGAACTACTACTTCTTCTACGGAGAATTCCAAACCTGCCGCCGCGCCAATCATTGGCACTGGGGGATTTTCGTTCAATGGAGGCGCCACTGCCACGGAGGAGAAGAAGGACGATTCGGAACAGCGAACGAAGCGTACTCGATCGGCGGGAGGAGACGACGCTCCTGCTGCTGCTGCTGCTGCTCCCGCGGCAGGTGGTGGACTTTTTGCCTTTGGTGGTTCTGCCGCTGTCGCTGCTCCGTCAGTTGGCAGCGGTGCGGGATTTAATTTTGGTGGAACACTTCCGTCTCTGCCCGTGCCTGAAGCTACTGCCGCAACACCGGCACCGACAGTATTTGCTTTCGGCGGTACTCCAGCAGCTCCAGCAGCCACCGCTGCGGCACCGGCTCCTGCGGCAGGTGGACTTTTCTCATTTGGGTCCAATGCCGCGACACCGGCTCCGGCAGCACTGGCCGCAGCAGGTTCCTTGTTTGGAGGCGTATCAGCTATAGCTGCGCCAGCTCCGGCGGCACCGGCCGCAGCAGGTTCCTTGTTTGGAGGCAGCGCACCAGCCGCAGCTCCGGCGGCACCTGCCGCCTCAGGTTCCTTGTTTGGAGGCAGCGCACCAGCCGCGACTCCGGCTTTTGCGTTTGGTGCCACTCCGGCAGCCGCTCCCACGCCGGCAGCTCCAGCTCCAGCAGTGGGTGGATTCGCGTTTGGAGGCGCGCCAGCTGCCCCTCCCGCTGCTCCGGCGGTGGCCGCGGGTGCTCCCTTTGGCTTTGGCGCCACTCCGGCGGCGCCACCAGCCGCCGCCGTTGCACAACCTGCTTTTGGGTTTGGCGCCACGCCCGCAGCTGCCCCACTAGCCGCCGCTGCACCGAACGCTTTTGCATTCGGCGCCACGCCCGCATCTGCTCCCCCGGCGGCTCCCATGTTTGGCGGCGCGACTCCCGCTGCCCCTGCGGCTCCCATGTTTGGCGGCGCGGCTCCCGCTGCACCGGCGGCTCCCATGTTTGGCGGCGCGGCTTCCGCTCCACCCATGATGTTCAATGCAGCTCCACCAATGGCGCCGGCTCCCGCGGCAGGGGGGGCGTTTGGTGGCTTTGGAGGAGGAGGCATGGCGGCCCCCCCAGCCCCCGTAGCTCCCCCAGCATTTGGAGGATTTGGAGCCGCGGCCGTGCCACAAACACCCGCAGCCCCACCCATGGGAATGGGTATGGGTATGGGAGGAGGTGCCCCGGCACCTGCTGCGGGTGGGTTCTCAATGGGAACGGCTACCAAGACAAGGACAAGGAGGATTGTGAAGGCGAGAAGACCGCCGGGCAGGAAGTAGAACACAATACACACATACTAAGCTTACTTTGGACGGCGCGGGTGCATGCATATACATGCACACGCGCACTCCAACCCGTGGCTGATATTAACACAAAATGATAGAGAAGTTGTTTTCAAGAGTAGATACATACTTTGGGATTCAAATCATTATACTAAAAATGAGAGGCTCTATTCTGTTTCCCCTGTTTTTATTTTGCTCGTATAATATCTTGGTTGTACGAAAATGAAAATGGATAAATCATAATATATGCACTCTTTATGTCCAAAATAGTTTTGCACTAATTTGGCGTATTTGACCAACAAAATAATGAAATTAGGTTTTTCATGCTGAGGAAGGACTCAACTCCTTGCTTGATTCCGAAAAGCATAAGTACTTTAGGTAGACATATGTAGGATAAATAAAACTTTTAACAGTGTTAGCGTGTATCTTAAATGAAAACGACGCAATACACCGCCCGGTAACCAAGACTACATGGTCGGTAGGTGCGGCTTGAGGGGAGTTCTTGAACTATTCAATCATATGCAGAAAAGACCCAGTAGGCGGGAGAAAAAATTGCATTGATAGTGGGATGTGNTACGGATGCCGCTCCCGAAAATGCCAGTGAGGAAGTTTCTTCCTTGGAAGCGTCGCCACCATTTCCTGCTCCTCCTCCTCCTGCTCCTGCGACCACAGTAGTATCCGTAGCCGATACCGTCGTCGCCGCGACCGATCCGAAATACCCCGCAGCCCCCGAATTCGCAGCCCCCGAATTCGTAGTTCCCGCAGTTCTTCCATCCAATGTATCATCCGAAAACGACAGCTTCACCTCCCCGCCCCCGCCGGTACCCCCGCCGCTCTGCCCCGCGGTTGCAGCGGCGGAGAAGGCACCGGCATCCATGGGCATGGGGGGCAGCGGCGGCGGCGGGGGAGGCCTTCGTCTCCTCCTCGCCGAGGCGGGGGGCAGATTCAGATTCAGCGTCGACAACCCCGGCATCATTCCGGGAAGAGTGTCCATGGACAGAGAGTCGAGGGGTCCTGGAGGTAAGGGAGAAGTGGGGACGGTGGGAGAACTAAAGTCCGACAGCGCCGACACGTTCCGTTCGTGACGACCGTGACTGTTGAAGGAGCCGGAGCCCGATGATCGGAGGGGGGGGCGTGTGGTGTGAACGGGGCCTTCGAAGTTGATATCGTCCACGTGGAGGACGTCGATTGTCGCTGGTGGCTTGCGGTCCTGGAACTGCGGCTGTCGCTCCTGGGATGGAGGACGAGAATAAGGTTGGGAAGGTGTGCCGAGAGGGGAGGGGGGAGGCATACCCATGGGAGGGAGGGGCATGGGAGGNAAGGTGTGCCGAGAGGGGAGGGGGGAGGTATACCCATGGGAGGGAGGGGCATGGGAGGGAGGGGTAGGGGTGATGGTGCGCCTCGTCGTCGGCGGCCTTGGTGTCCCATTGGCGGAGGACGGGGTGGGGGGGAAGTGGAGGGGGGTGGCGACGATGACAATGGAGGTGGCTTGGCGGAGAAGGGTAGGGGTAGGGTTGGCAGCTGGGGAGGAGGCGGTGGGACGGTGGGAGGGGGAGGGAGTAGCTGCGGTGGCGAATGGCCTCCGTTGCCATTGCCATTGCCATTGTTCTTCTTCATGGTAGACTAGTACTGGTATCCTTCCGCTAATACTTGTATCGATCGTGAGATCCTTATTGATGCATGGTATCCTTCGCGAATTTCGAATTTATGACTTGCAAAGAATTTTATTACACGGTACTTGTACGTACTTGTACATGTCGGGATTACATTGATAGATTGTACGTAAATACTGTATTGTGTCGTACAGACTTACTACTTACTTACTGACTGTCTCTCTAGCTCTAATTGTACGTACACAGGGCTGGTCGTGTACTAGTGAATATATCTGCCAAATCAAATCTGACACCCTTAATTCAGTAGACGAAAACAATAGTGTCCCTGGTGAATCTTGTTGTGACAATGAGCAACCAAACTGGGGGGTCCATAAAATGGTTTATTGGGGTATCATCTTTTAAATAATGTCATATCTCATAATATTA
>JALLOR010000056.1:0-15264 GCA_036939395.1 Porosira glacialis
GTCACCATAGAACTTACTATCTCACGGTGGATGTGAGTTGCGTGATGAACAGTCTCTTTTTGTAAATAATTGATGCAGCGTTGGGAAAGCTAGTTTAAGTATAGTTTGTTTAACATGTCAAGATTGTACGGTGTTGTTTGTGTGATTGCTTTCTCCATATATTTATTGTAACCCTATTTTTCAAACGCTTATGTGTGATTTGCTTGGCATTTTTTAATCATTTTTTAATGTTCTGTCTTCTTTCGTGCTGAGATTTTGTTTGTTCTCGGTATTACCCTACTTTGATACTATATGGGTATGTCTTGATGTAGAGTAGGAAATTCTCAAGTAAACAAAAACAAGCATTCTTACTTAAAGTCGTTTATGCGAAATCAAAGAAGTCCCTTAAATTCAATTTTAAAAATAATGTTTCACATCACCAAAATAAGTTCTAATGCTTGACTTCTTTACCACATTAAGTTAGCCTGAAAAATAGTTGATGTCAATGCATCTAATTTGATTTCTTGCCATCAATCACCAAAAACAGTCCCTCAAAATAATTGTTGGTGGTCTATATTTACATTGAACCGGTAAAATACATTAAATTGCATACTTTGAATCATTTCTATCGTAGCTTACATTAAATCCATCTTTTTATCTAAATTTATATTTACTTACGTACATGTGAGATAAGATTCCAACTAACATTTTTGTGTCGCCCTCTTGATCCTATATATCTACAATATTTTTTGTTGTTTCTGGTTCACCTGTATAGTTGGTAGCAAGATGGTGAGGTTGCATCATACAGTAGACATGTATAGATCAATTACTGGACTATATTTTATCATTTTGGCCTTACCATAAGTATTGTAGGGAGACCACCAGCTGATATAAGTGCATGCCCGTGACCTGTGATTATTCCTCCAAATATTTCAAGAACATTGTCAGGTACTTAATATTTTTCTTTTAAGTGCAAGCATTTGCACAAGTAGTATAAATTATCAAATACTTGATTATTCAAGGTGAGATGGGTCTGTATTGGTTTAATATTAACAATTCATTAATTTACCGAAATACGAGTTCTAGAAGAGACCTATTGCTATTGGTGTCTCTCACCGTTCGGTACCAGGTTTTATTGTAATGAGCTAATCTGTGTTTGCCCTGAAACCAAAAAACGAAGTTTGACAGTTTAAACCTCAAACTCGATAACCGAACGGTGGGCAGAGCTTCTTGGTCCTGTTAACGATTTGAATTTTTGAGCTGCCTCTCAAAATATACTCTAATGGGGAGAAACATGTAGAACTCACATTTATTACACATCTGGTACATATTGAAAAATCGCGATTATAAAGATGATGTCATCCTTTTAAAAATTGAAAAGTAGTAGTTGTAAGTGGGTCTGAATAGATTAGGTCTACTACAATAATAGCACAGTTTTGTTGAAAACGATTCAGGGAAAAAATTTAACACAACCCTTTCGAAGATCAATCCTCTATGACGAACAATTTCCAGTCGTGACCCAGTGTAAATGTGCATCACAACATTTCCTTGCACTATTGTGAAGGTGTTGCCATGATTTGCGTATTCCTCCACATGGACTAGGGCCTACACAATTTTGAACACATTCAAAATTTTCCCAGTTCACATCTTAAAGATGAATTGTCATCAAGACACGGGAAAAGGAGTTTTGTGAGTCTGGTGATGTATGATAGAAATAACTCAATATTCTAAGCAGAACAAACTTACACCAGTGATCATGTTGTGTCGAAGAACTTTCAGATTGGGAGCTTCCTCCAACACAAGTTCCGTATTTGTCACCCCAATTAAAATGCTGCGTACAGCAAGCCTCAACTTCGGCTACAATGGCAACCAAAACAAAAGTAAGAAACAAAATCAAGAATGTATATTGACAACATCTTCCAACCGCGAGTTCTACTCACAGTGCATCCAAGTTGTGGGTGCATTTTTCATGTAGGAAGGTGCATTGCCATCATTAACACACAACCCAGAATTCGTCCAATCTGGATAGAACAATCCAGCTAAAGTGTCCTCAGAGGTCGATGACGTCACTTGATTTGATTGCATACTTGTTCTCAAACAATCATTAACTTGCCAATGGTAGTACCTCTGACAACAATCTTCAACATTTGAATTCAACCACTGAAGTGGGTTTGCGTTCATGTACACAGGTTGTCCACCATCATTGATGCATGTTTCGAGGTTGCCCCAGTCTGGGTAGTATAGGCCGAGTCCAACCAAGAAAGCATTCAAAAACCTGTAACCAACGGCCCCGATTGATTGAAAAGAAGAAAACTCAGTACTTGCAATAATATCGTTCTTGATGGAGACTAATAGTGCATCAAGGTTGGATCCTTGTAGATGTCCTTCTAACGCCATGGCAATGGCCCTCGCATCCGTGGCGCTGACGGTATTAAAGACAAAAGTGAAGTTAGCGATATCTGTGAGGATGCTACTGGCTTGAAGGACGCGAACTTCATTATGAAGGAGCTCCACGCCACTTTCTACACCGCAAAAATGTGTCACCATGACCTTATCTACTGCATTGCATTGCAACCCCGGTACGGTATCGCAAATATTGGAAAACGCTGCTTTGCCCAACACTTCAGCGCCCTTGTTAATATCGATACTAGAACTTGGACAACCAAGATTTGACAGTATTAGTGATCCGCTGAATTTCAGCTGAACGTTGAATGCTGAGTACGTTGCTGTTCTTTCATTACATCCAGAAACATCCTCCGGGAACTCCTCAGCGCAGCAATTGGTTTTAAATTGATAGATTGCAGGTACTCCCGAAGGAATAACTTCGCCTTGTGCACAAGTGTTAATGTATTTGAAATGAGGACAGTCGTATGTGCATCCCTGGAAAACGTTTTCGTGATAACCTGCTGGACAGTTGAAAGACTGAAAGCAAGCTCCATTGCTGTCTTGGGGGCAATATGGGGATAGACATTTACATACGCAGTCATAGGGTGACCACATACCAAAGCCGCATGTGTCAGGTTTAAATAAACAATTTGCACTCGGGCGCGAACTGGGGGTACCAGAAGGAAGACCTGTGGGATTCAATGACATCGAAGGGACTGCACTTGGGAAAGACGATGGCTTCCTAGAAGTACTAGGGGCAGAAGACGGACGCAAGCTAGGCGCGTTAGACGGAGCTTCACTTGGAAACACGGAAAGAGATGGTATTGAAGATGGTGATGCACTAGGATCTGAAGAGGGATCACCTATAGGAAAGAAACTTGGCATGATGCTTGGATTAGAGCTTGGTTCCTTGGATGGGGAGGATGAAGGATGACCACTAGGCATAAATGACGTGGACGGAGCTATTGAGGGTGCATTAGTTACGTCGGCCTCTAATGATGAGACTGATAAAATGTTTGAGTTTTGTGTATCAGATGCAATCTCTGTATTCATTTCTGCTGTCATGATAACAGGATCCTCTATGATAGTAGTCCCAGTTCGTAATTCGTTGTCATCGTAACTAACTCCCAGGTTAACTTCTGCAGTAAAAGTGGGGTTGCCACTATTGAGATATCTTTCATTGTGAATCTCTGACAACAAACGACGGTCGCCATTGTCAAAAGTAACGATTACTTGCTGGTCGATGATAATGCATCGAGAAGTTACATTTGCTGCTTTTGTGACAACCGAAATTGCAGCTTCGCAAATCTTTCTTTGCTCAATACCGGTGAGATATCTTGGCTCATTAATAAACATTCCAAGGTTCATTCCTACTTGTCTGTCATTGCAGCCAGGTAAAGTACTGTTACCGGTAGTGTAGAGATCCTTTTTATGTATGGACGTGGTGGCGGTGCACGGGAGTGGCAGTGGAGCATTCGAGAAAACATGAGGCATCGCAAAGTAAAAAACGATCCGCACAATTGCAAAGAAAAAATGGCAGGTACGACGAGCGAACTGAAGAATAAAACAAAACGAAGACAAAAAAACTGTCTTACTTTATCAGTGAAAAGATTGCACCCAAAATTACCTAGCAAAAGAAAGATGGAGGAGAACAGAGAACGAAAGCCAGAAAAGAAACACTATTAGGAAGAATACAAAGTTATGTAATACATTTCAACCAATTAATTCATTGTTTTCACTTACCATTATTAGGGAGTACATATTTCAAATCTGTGGCGTTGTGAATACCAAACCATTGTGCTGTTGGATCCAAGAAAAAGCAAGGATAACGTTGAGCCAAAGACATCAAAGTAAATCCCATTATGTGTGACAAAGAGTAAATGCAAATGTATTTTCAACTTCCAACAGAAATTGAGGTGATATTCTACCACGTGAGCGATTTGAAACAAGTATGAGGTTCACTGATAAGTGTAGGGACACAGCTGCTCTACATGTGTGTCACTTGTAGGTGACCTAATGTTTGCATGTGTATCACTCGCTACTACGAATGGACCGTTACGCCACCACTTTATTAAAGAAACTTACCTATTCCGTACCACATCGCATCCCAACTAGTAGTCGGTAAGAGACGCCCACGACCTAGACCAAAATAGAGAGAAGCAAAGGCACCCCAAAGGATGATGTAAGCAAATGGCACAAGGAGAATGTAATTACCAGTTCTTCGATCAAGGAGATAGATCACAATCAGCGTCTGCAAGCTAGCATATTCTTGAGATAGCGCGCTACAACAAATCAAACTTACCTATGTTTGTAGCGTCGGTATCTTCAAATGATTGGGGGTATTCGCCGAGAATTTGTGTTCCATTCACTTCGCCCCCAAACATAAAGTAGTTCCCCCCCCCTTTATTTCGATCGGAGCAAACAAACAGGACGAGCAAGAACGACACCGAAATTGAGGAAAAGTTAGAGAGGCCAAGTGACGGTTAAAAGAAGACACTCATTTGAAAATGGCACTCTTACATGCATGGTCGCTGCCAAGTCCGCTGTTAGGGGTAATTGTTCGCCCAAACTCTGACATGACGACCATTGTGACCGCATTCAACAAATTCTGATCGGACATTTCTTTGTAGAATGCTCTCAGTGCTGAATCAATTTCCGGCAATTTTGAATTTAGCGTATCCTTTACCAACGAATGAGAGTCAAATCCTCCAAATGTGAAATAAAAGGCATCTCTGTTAACTGCTCGACTTTCTCTCTGGAGTATGAGTTTTGATATTGTTGCCAATGAGCGACCCAAACGACCTGAGAAAAGGTTTGGATTCAAGAGAGTTGCTGAGCTGAGCAGTTCGCTCAAGATGTCAGTTTTCTCAAGCGTGTCAATCAGATTTTGCGACCAGAAATTGCCAAATAAGCCACTGTCGGGTGTTGTTTCTTCGTTTAAAAACTTCAAGTTGTCCTGAACGGAATTTAGGTCATTCGCGCCTGATCCAGCTTGGAAAGTCCGACGGGTCAGAGTGTTTACGCCACCAGACGAGATTACGTCAATTGTTCTTCCAGTCGAAGGGTTTCCTTCCAATAACACACCCTTGGTACTTATTCCATTTGCTGTAACGGAGTATCCATCTCTTCCGAGAATGTCTAACATACGGCCGACCACTCCTTTTCAGCACGAGGCCAGAAAAGGAACAAGTTTTTAATTGTTGTTCGGAGCACTAGTTCATGAGTACAAATTCAACCTCCGAGTTTATCCCAGGTGACAGAAATGGGCAAGAAACCTGAAAAATGAAAGATAAATATGCTCAAAAGTAGACTTACCTGTAGAAAATCCGCCATCTTGGAAGACATCAACTAGTTCAGCACTGCGCTCCATTGTCTTGTGGGAAAATAGATGCGTTCGTGTCTCAGTACGATAGTTCCTTCGAGTTACAGGCTTGAATAACAAACCCATATTGCTTATAAAAAGCCCATGCCCTACAGGTGCACGGAAAGCGTCACAGCCGCCGAGAGCATAAGCACGATGCAGTAATGAAGAAACATGTAATCATACTTGTAGTTGTACGTACCAGCATCATAGATCTCCTTCAAAACAGGAATTTTATGATGCACACCGAATTTTTCACAGGGTTGTGTGCATGTAAACCCTGGCTTTGCACACTCAATTTCAACTAACTCCGTTCTTCTCATGCCAATGCTATCGCGTTGCCTTCTATAGCTATTATACAAATTGCAACTGGGGTCAGGGGTTAGCACGTTGAATGAATCAAGGCCACCATTCAACATTAAAACGACAATCGCTTTATACGGCTCCCCGTTCAAGGTATTAAGGGGGGTGGGGACTCGCTCATTTCCTGTCCTTGACACAAGATTTGTCGAATGAACTGTCAACGCCAAATATGTCACAAATGTTAGAACAAATGGGTGAGAGGAAGGAAATGTAGTATCGTTCACGTCAATGCGACTACCTGACCTGCAGATGTACCGAAAACTCACATTCTGGAGAAGTTGCAATCAATTGTTGTGCTAAACGAAGCTTGTTGTCACCATTTCCACTTGTTGATTCTGAATCGTAAGCATTAGCAATTCTTAAAACAGCATCAGGGCTGAGTCGCCCAGACGTAAGTAACGTGGCAATATTTCCAACTATGTCGTTGCTAGTCGATCCTTCAGCTGTATAACTCAAATATCCAACGGACCTCTTAAAATCTCCGGCCTCAACATGACCTCCCCAGTTATTAGCGCCAAATCCGCCATCCAATGCATTCAAGCCGTTTCGAGATAAGGAGAAGAATCCCTCAATTGTGCTGATGGTTGTCGATAATGTAAGAACCTGCGCTTCGGGGGTAAATAGATTTGACTGTGCAAACTGACCAGGCGGGTTGTAATCTGGGAGAAAAAAATTGCTAAAGATAGAGAAAGAACAACAAAATTGCGTGAGGACTCGGGCAAACGCATGATACACACTGGTGTCTTTTGTGACTCTTCAATATTATCGTGCTTCGGCCACCGATATAAAGGCATAATTTCTAGAGGGCGGTACTCACAATTGATCTGGTGATTCATATGGCATTTGCCCCACCTTGCTGACCATACCACTGAGCTTAACATATATGTTCCTGTCGAAAGACGCCGGCGTGTAGCCTAATGCCCGCATAAACGCGATTACTTTCAAGATGGGTTCTCTTAGACCGCCAAAGGCTGGATCCGCATCGAGTGAGCTTGATGTGGCTTCGCGGTCTAACAAAATTGATGCTACAGTAGCTTGTAAATCGCTCAATACACCAGTTCCGAAAACAATTCCACTGGATACTTCGGTAAATATTCCAGTTTTGAACGCCGTTGCAACGCTCTCAACGTATCGAGGGGATGGATTACTCATACCAAAGTGCTGAATTAGGAGCATTGATATAAAAGGAGCAGTGTTGTTGTGTCGTATTAAGTGATCGATGACGGCATCCGTCTCATAGTGAGCATCCTTAGAAGGAAATAAGATACAATAAATAAAAACAAAGCGCAAAAATGAGTTTTAAGGATACAAAATTAAGTCCAGTCAGCAACAAAAACTCCACTACTCACTCGAATTTCAGGGTCTGCGTCGAGAAGAGCACATTTATCAATGCACACGAAAAAAGACGAACAAGTTAGACGCTTCAGGAATTTCAAAGAAAAGATGATTAGATACAACACACTCTCACCAACAAGATCGTGGAATTGGATTGGATTCCTTATCACGAGAGGCTTTCTCAATGGTTCTGCAAAATAACTATTAACATCATTACCGATCTAACATTTAGAATAACGAAGAAGAAGATAGTATGCAATGCACATCGTGAGAGAAGGGAAGATGTGAAAATATCATGGACAAAAGATGAACTTACATGGATGGTGGAGATCAAATTCTTGAGGAATAACACATTGCCGAACTCATCTGTTACTTGGAAAATAGTACTCGTCGTATACGTAGTTGGGGAGTTGTCCAAATGATAGATAATTACATCATTTTCACTCGAGTGGACAATTCCTGACGTATAATTATAATCACTCCTGCGCAACGCTGGGTTAAATGCACCAATGTGCAGTGTCGAAAGAATGTCAGCTTTTGTTGCGGGAGCGCTTGTAAATCCCTCACTATCCGTCACAGTGACATCACACAAACACGTCCAATCTTCCAACTCCGTGCAAGTTTCATTTCCACAATTATTGTCGATCGTGGGGAAGAGTTCATCGCCCGCAAAATCATCCGTCGGCCACGGAACATTGATGTAATTTATGTTCAGTCCATCGCTCCTCACATAATTATTAACGTCAGAGTTCCCTTCTGGTTGGTGAACAATGACTACCATGCCATCTATTCGGACCTTTAGTTGAAATGTACAAGCCCCTTTTGTCCAATGAAATGTGTTTCTGGTTGGCTGGCGTGTATCAACACCCACATATTCACAGCAGTCCTTGCACTCCGACACAGCGTTAGACCCTGCCGGGCAAAGGTTGGCAACATCATTGCCGCATCGATTTTTGTTCGTGTCATACGTTACAAGCTCGTTATGGTACCTACACGAAACTTCGACAGCGCCGCCGCTTGGGCAACATGTTTGAGTAGCGACGGGCAAAAGANCTCAAAGAAAACGTCCGAGGTAACTTGTACAACGCGGACAGTATCCAACTCGCATTCAATGCCGAAGCTAAAACATGGATGATATATCATTTGGATTTAGAGCCAAGTAGGGAAAGGGGTTAGTTGTCATAGATCTCCTTCAAAACAGGAATTTTATTATGCACACCGAATTTTATAACATATGTGAATTTGTATCACGAGGATGTGACGTACCATTGAACTTCGGAGGTGATGTTGACTACATTGCTTGAAAAGGTACACGCACCAGCGTTATCTGGCACACAAAGAAGTTGGTAAAGATTTGATTCCGGATTCAAAACTACCCTCTTTATTGTACCGTCCCCATCCCATTCGCTTGGGTCGGATTGATACCGAGGAGAGCTCGAGCGCCCAAGTAGCTTGTATGTCGCCCCAGCTTTGAGAAAATGCTTGCTCGGAAGATCATAACAGAGAGGGTATCGGTCTCCTAACGACACAGCAGCAATGGATAGATGGATTTTTTATTAGCGTCTCATTCGAATTCTGAATAATGAATTTCGTGACCACCGTTCACCCCGCTTCAACTATTTGCCTAAACCAACGTCAACGTGGAGACTTACCTATCCACCCGTCATGCAAGTCTTTTTTTGGGAACCAATCACGTCGTTCGATATTCGTCAGTGTCATCTATTATTAAACAGAAGTTGTAATTATGGCACCAATCGAGGTGAGATGGCACGCAAATGAAGAAATGAAGGCTTATAGCAGACATGCTGTCACGGCTACTTACTGGATCCATTCGATTTTTTGTGATTTGGTCGAGTTCTTCGTAGTTTCCTCGACGTCTGAAATACAGAAAAATTGAACATAAGAAAAAACAGGTTAGTTCTCAAAGAGCACACTCAACATTGCAATGTAGTTGCACACCAACTCGCTAAAATCCATACCACCTACAAATAATTCAAAACTTACTTATTCATTTCAAAGCCTGTCCAGCAACGGGCAAAGGATAAAATGTCACGGGTATCATATGTCTCGAGCGGAATACCAAACCTATCCTTTTGTACAGTTCCATCCATATCTATAGCAGAAAATAGGAAGATAATGTTACGGTCGGTGAGTATGCTCAAGACCAAATATTATGTGCTGGCACGGGGTAACAAGTGGACTCAGTGGTACACCAATTCTAAAACGACGATGAATCATACATGTGTGCAACAAAAAGGAACGTAATTAGTATTTGTACTTACTGAGCTGTTCAAGACCAACAGTGTAAAGCTGCATTACTTCGCGAGCAAAGTTCTCATCGGGGACTACCGCACAAGAATTCAACATAAAGGGAAACAAAATAGTAAGCACACAATAAAAGATACGAAAAGGAACAAGTAAAGAAAGTACAGTCCGTTCCAATTTTGAACTTCTACGTACATCGGACTCTTCTATTTGAATCGAATCCAAGGCGAACCGACGCAGATCCGACAAAAGAAAGCATTCGCCCCATGTTTATCGAAAAGGATACCTCGTGCAACAAATCTCTGTACGTCGTCGTGGCGTGTCGGACGAAGATGTCGTAATAATAAAGATGGCCTTCCGATAGTGAAGGATACGCAAGGAAACCGGGGGAAATAGCAAATATCTGACTCAAGGCAAAAGCGATTCTCTGCCGCAGCTGATCTTTTGAAAAAAGGGCAATATTCGTCCAGATTGTCTTCTTAAATTCGCTTTCGCTACCGCTTGCATCCACGCGTCGATTCCACTAGAGATAATCAGAAAAAAAAGAGAAACAAATCAAAGAGATGCGTGAGATATTCAACACGTGACGAAATGCAGAGAAAATAAGAAAAATTGGCTAAAACTCACGTTATCAAAGTAATCGTCTTTCGCCGGATCAGCAGCGATTTCACCGATTGAACCACACACGAGGGTGCCGCCTCTCTTTTGAGTCAAACTGGTCTCCAATACGACGTCAATGATATTAGAGTCGTTCGCAATGAGATTATAAGCATTGTCATTTGTGGTCCGTGCGATTTGTGACAACTCCGTCGGTTCCAAGGATGGCTGGTCAGATAGGGTGGGGGGCGCCGAGGGTTCGGTGGACGTACTTGGTAAGAATGAAGGTGCCGACGATGGATCTGCACTTGGCGCTTCGGATATGGAGGGCGCTGAAGACGGCGCGAGCGAAGTTGATGGAAAATTCGACTCTATGGTCGTAGGCAGTTTGCTCGGGTTCGCGGAAGGGGACGAAGAAGGCTGGAGCGACGTAGAGGGGGCGGCCGACGGTTCGCTCGATGGGTATTGGCTCGGTAAAGTGGATATCGAAGGCACATATGAAGGATCTGCGCTCGTGCTTGGGGTTAGCGATGGCACTGAAGAGGGAGAGGAGGAGGGGCTAGCGGACGAAAACAGCGATGGTGAAATGGAGACGGAAGGAGATTTGCTAGGAGCGGCTGATATAGACGGGTTTTCGCTGAAAATCGACGGTTTTGACGAAGGCATTGCTGATGGTCCGCGCGACACCGAGGGGAGATCGCTCGGTGCCGAAGTCGTGGGCCTACTCGTTTGGCCCTTGCCCCCCTCCTCCTCATAAATCCCCAATCGTTTCACGACAGTAGCGATGCGTACAACATCGTCAGTGCGACCATAGTACTCGTAAGAAGAGCCTACTCTAGACTCCCATTTGCTCATTGTCAACGATGCGTCAGTGCTGGTGGTCCACGTCAAAACGCCATTGCTGCCAAAACCTTGTGTGCTTGTATCGTGCACAGCATAGACATTTCTGCGACAACAACATAAAGAAATAAGTCACAAAACACGGGTCGGGCATGCAAAAATCAAAAAGTGTTCACGAAAAGCGCACAAAAGACGTGTGAATCCAATGATACAGAAGGATACTGAAAGTGCGACTAGTGACAAAAGATTCAATGACGCAAAGATATCCATAGAACCAAGAAAGAATAGAACGCAAAAAACTCACCCCTCATCTGGATGGACATTTAGGTAGCACTTGGAATCAATCGAGTCCCATATCCCAAAGCCGTTTTTTTCTGCGTCGGCGGCGTGACATTCCATACCAGTGAACAGTTCGTACTGTAAAATTGAAAAAGCAGGAACCGAGAAACGAAGAAATCAAGAAGTAACGACAAATGTCACGATTAGACAATATTCATCAAATAGCTACAGCACCTGCCACCAATACTTTTGGTACTTGTAAAGCTGTTTCAGCAAAAAAAGAGTGTATGTAGCACGCACCATTCGAATCTCCACAAAGCTGTCGTTGTTTTTAACTGCGTAATGCAACAGGGTTTCCAGCGTCGAATACGTAGAAAAAGGCGAGGTGGTAGTATCGAAACCTGCTGGACCCAACGCGTCGCAACCCGTCTTTGTCGACACACCGCTCTGAAGCTGCCAACGACTGTCGTCCCCCATCCGACAGGGTAGGAGCGCTGTGCTGGCCGTGAATTCCAGTCCGTTCACGATGAAGAGAAACCGGGTGGCGATGGTGTTGATCCTGGCCAACGCTGCCGAGCTGAAGCGCACGACGGCGACAGTGTCTTCGTTGTCGGCCCCCTCCCTCACGCAAGCGTTGGCATCCGTCGTCAGAACGCAGCCGCGTTCGTTGAAGATGTTCGGCGGGTTGTTGGCGCAGAACACGGCCTGTTCGTCGCCGCTCAGGTCTGACGCGGTCCGAGGATTCTCGTCCGTGTCATGCACAACGTTAGTCCTGTTGGCAGCCAGCTTGGTGAACACGGTATCGTGAGTCAGCTTTCCTCCCCCGTCGGGCAATGGATTTTCCACCGTGTTGGTTTGCAGCGTCAGGCGCATGTCGTACATACCGTAGCCCCCTCCACCGGAAGCACTCGCGGGAAGTTCGGCAAAGATCGGTGCGTCAGGGTTGGCCTTCGAATCCTCACCCTCCCAATTCGGATGGGAGTGCTCGTAGTACGGACTGAAGATCCATCCCCGGTTGCGAAAGTCGTTGTCGTGGGGATTCGGCACGGCGTCGCAAGCGGCCTGGTTACTGGATTCGTACGTCGCGTCCTTGAGGAGGAGGACGCCGTCGGCGTTCTCGGCTCCAACAGCGACAAGGGAGGAGGCGGGCGGTACTACGGTTTTGAAGTCCAGGACGAATACGCTGGATGCATTGGAACCCATCGGTTCGTCGATGAGGTAGGCAGGATCGATCTCAACGGTGGGATTTCCCCCCGCCACAGTGGTGCACGCCCCTTCGATAGCCTTGATTACAAACTTTCCGTGCAGGCCCTGATCGGTGGCGTCGGTGTAATGACTCCCCTGAATCTCATCGGTCGAGCATAGCTTGTAGAGGCCATCTGCAATTTCGCTTCCGTCGAGCCAAGTGGGCCGGGTGGTAGACATCGTGCGCGTGTACCCGGCATATCGCCAGAGATATTTGGTCGTCCCGCCCACGTCCTTAGCCTCTAACGTCATGTTGTGGCCAGGGAGCGGCCAGTTTCGGTTGCTCCCGGTACTCAACAAGACATCCTTCCTCGTGAACGCGAACCGCCTCCAACGACTGTCGACATCGCAGGGCTTCGGTCCGGACTGGCCATACTTGTACGTTTCGATGCTCCTCGGATTGAGCCTCTCCCGGTAGTAGTCGCGGTGGAACGACGTCGGAGTGGTGGTGTGGGTCAATTGATCTCGAACCCACGCCGCCTGCTGAGCCGTCGTCACCACCTTGCCGTTGGGCGTGGAGACAGCATCGGTGCCGTCGACCATGGCCAAGCTGGGCCCGAACGAAACGCGTTCGAAGAACCTAGCCGACTCTTCCCGATCCGTCAGCGTGTGATGGTAGGAAGTGAGGCGGTAGGTTTGTTTGTCCGTGTCCGGCAGCACTACCTGACACGTCCCATCGCCCGCCGAGCAATCGTATGGCAGGGAGGAGTATTTTCCCGCGGCCCTTTCCCAACTGTGTCCGTCGTAGGAGCGTCCCACGGGGATGTAGAACTCCCGAGACCCATCGTCGGACAGCTCGGAAGTGGACAGGGTGCACAGACGGTCGGTGTTGGCAGGGGTGTTCGTCAGCTTGATCGTGTCGGTGGGTGTCGCGAGGTTGTCGAGGGTGATGGAGGTGCCCTGGCCATGGGTGCCGGTCGGCGTTGGACACATGAAGACCGTTTGTGCCAACGTCGGCGTCGATCGCAGGAAAAACTGACAACCTATAATTGCTATCAAAATTGGGGAGAGCATCGTCGAAGCCTTTGTCATCGTGTGGTGTCTTCTATTAGACGACTCCTATTTACAACTAAACACGCAACAAAGTTCTCGTTATATACAGTAATGCTATTTATGTGCAGCTTCGACGAACGCTCAAGATAAAATTGTGGTCCTGAAATAGCCAAAACAGGAGTGGTAAGAGAATTTAAGAGAAGATCAAAGCATAAGCGTCAGCTAATAAATAGGTCGGGACGATATGTGCAAAATGTTTCTAAGAACGATGTCAATAAATTCGTCCACCATGCATCATGCATCAAAGAATAAATGACATGTACTGTACAGTGAATAGTCGGTTTTGCTAATGAAATCATCGACAAGAGACAAGACACACATTGCATTTTGTCTCTTATCAGACATTTATCATCGTCGCACGCCTAGTCGCTAGCCGGCGGCTTCACCTCGAGAGTCGTCGCTGCTCGTGTCTGTGTGCGAAGAGATATATGATGTATCGGCATTTTGTTAATCATTTCGCTTTGCAATAAACAAGTGTTCACGCCGAAACTGAATAGTTCATTGGTTCTCGTTGAAGGGCAACAGCGTCTGCCGATAAACTACACAGTAGATTGGGATGACGAGGATGCGCAACAGAAGCGACTAGCCGCACGTCGATTTGTCATGAAACCACCGCGGGAAGAAAAGACAGCCGAGTACGATTGTCCCTTCAGGGCGCGGGGGCACTGTCAACTGGAGCATATCAGTACCCTCGACTTACAGAACGAACGCAACCTCAATCGTCCTTTGGCTCAATGTACATAATGTCGAGTTTTAAGACGATGGGATATCGGGTGGTGAATTTAAAAACAAAAAAAATGTAACCTGAGCGAATGAAGTGTGGCAATATCATAACATTGCATACGGGATGGGACGGGGGTACTTACTTGTACAAGTAGCCTACACTTCGACATTTTGTACTTCTAGGTACATACTGTACAAAGATAATTCTACGTACCTCAAGAGTATTTCTACGGGTGTACCTGTACAAGTATGATGGGACTAATACCACTCATAAGTACCTTATGGGTAGAATACAGCCGTTGTTGTATTGGTTTGGTACGTTTCTTCTGGTTCCTACGTATCTTCTACGACACATCTATCTCTTGCTAGAAACTCATACAAGTACTGTCCTCTTTTTCATGGTTCAGGATCTGCTGAGAAGTATAAATCTTCGTAGAGACCTACGGAGACAAAAATATCTTGTTTGTATGTACGGGATACTCCCATTGGTTGTAGTTACACGTTCTTTAATATGAACTAAATACAACTGTAATAAAGTACAAAGCTGCATGCGCATGCTTGAGGATACAACCCCTTTACGTAAATTCGCAGCTTACACTGTTTAATTTCATCGAGCATTCGGCATTCTAATATGATGCTTCGCAAGTGAGATACGAGCATCTACAATGATTTCCCGGCCACACTGCTTAATTTTGTCGAGCATACGGCCTGCTTCTCAAGTGAGATACGACTATCTACAAGAATTTTCCCGCCATATTCGGTGATAAAATTCAATGATTCGCTCGTCACTACCTGTATCATTAAAGAGAAATGAACTAGTATTAAAAATTGCACTTTTA
>JALLOR010000057.1:3900-15783 GCA_036939395.1 Porosira glacialis
CCGTACGTAGCTAACATTCCCCGTTCCACAAATCGAACGGTTGCTTTTTATTTGTGTTTCGTAGTGGTCGTACTTTCAAGGTTCATCGCCCAGGTACGTAGCATGTCTGTGCTGAGAGGGGTATTTGTTGTTGCTCTTGCTTTTGTTGTACGCATTCAGTACGGCAAATTATTGTGCCACAAAACACATATATGCACTCCCGTTTCCATGAATACCTTCTGAAGCTTATGTTTCCCAATTTCGCTCACCGTCGCACACGTGTCCTTTCCCTCTATCTATATATCTTTCTCTTGTTCGTGTTGTTGCTGTGGCCCACAGACAACCAAAATCGAAATTTGTTCGATGTCGAATGCGACGGCGGTGACGAAGCGGATCCTCTTATTATTTCTGTGGTGCGGAACACAGTCACGGACAAGCATTCTTTCTCGATCAATCGTAGGAAGTGAGTGTTCTTATTTTATCTTTTGCTGCACCCCTCGCGCGTGTGCGCGGCGATCTTCTTGTGCATGTTTGAATGGAAGTTACAAGAAAACGGGACACTAAAAAGGGACAAAACCTGCATTTTTGTTTGTTTCTGTGTTACTCAGGGGGTACTATTCTAATGGATGCGACGCACAAAACACGGAGAATACATGGAGTTACGAGTTAACACCATCACCCACTATGTCACCAACGGCCCCAAATCCCACATCTGCGCCTACGATGAGTCCTACAACATCTTTGCAACCGACATCTTCCTCGTCAAAATTACCTTCTACGACACCCAGTATTAGTCCGACGTCATTTCCCACAATGATCCCGACGAGGGCTCCATCTGTTGCACCCACTAAAATCCCAACACTATCACCCACAGTGTCGCCAACAAAGAATCCAACCTCATTTCCTACACGCAGCCCAACTCTGCAACCGACATCTTCCCCGTCAAAATCACCTTCTGGGACACCTAGTTTTAGTCCGACGTCATTTCCCACATTGATCCCATCTGCTGCGCCAACTGAAATTCCAACACTATCACCAACATTATCACCGACAAAGCAACCAACCTCATTTCCTACACGCAGTCCAACTCCATGCGGAGATGAAATTTGCCATGCTTATGAGAATGCATTCACATGTCCAGATGATTGTGCCGACCAAGCATTAACGACGGCCTCGAATTTCGATGCCGCGTCGCAAGGAAGCATGTTTGACATCAAAGCTCTTCGGGACATAGTTGTAACCTCGTTCGATACTTTCACAAGGTACAAAACAATCGGCTCGGTCAAAGTCTTCTCTCGCGCCGGGACCTACAAAGGATTTGAAACAACGCCTGAAGTATGGTCCCTCGTCTATTCAAACAGCTCCGTTCCGCAGCTTGGGCGACAAGTTCTAACGCACGTGGGTGATTTTGATACCGGAGTACGTGTTTCCGAGGGTGAGACGCAAGCATTTTATGTCGTCGTGGAAAGAGGTATAGTTTACTCTCAAGGTACCGAGGAGGGAGCTCTCTTCGCAAGCGACCCTGTCGTTGAATTCTATGAGGGAGTAGGCGTTCGTCTCGAGTTTCACAGTACAATTACTCCTCGGGTGTGGAATGGAATCATTAGGTAAGTAAGCTCGTTCGTACCTTTGAAGAATTTTTGTGCATGCTGCCAAACATTTTATTCAGCTGACTCTCGCCAAATGATTCTCCAATTATTTAAAGGTATAATGTCATGGGAGCAGAAACATCGCCGCCCATACAGCTGGTAAGATGAATCGATGTTTTTAGTACTCAATGATCTTCTTGGCTTCCCAGCTGACATATATTGTTTTTCTTTTTCAATATTCGCACATTTGCACGCTCTCTCGACAGCCAATATCGGCGGGTTCGACCACTTCGCCCACTGCTAGTCCAACGAACAGCAAGGCAAGCAAGCCTTTAGCTCCGACTATGAGCCCAACGATGATCCCGACAAAGGGACAGGCCACTCCGGCCATTGCAAGTCCGGTGTCTAGTCCGACGGTTTCGCCCACTTTGCCCACTACTAGTCCAACGAATAGCAAGGCAAGCAAGACCTTAGCTCCGACTACGAGTCCCACGACGATTCCGACGAAGGGACAAAGTACCCCGGCCATTGCTAGTCCAGTTTTTAGTCCGGCGATATCGCCGACGACCAGCCCCACGAACAACCCAACGAAGGTACCGCCATCTTTGCCCATTGCTAGTCCAACGTTTAGTTCGTTAAGACCGATAGTATTACCGACGACGAGCCCTACGATCATCTTGACGAAATCACCGACCACTTTGACCATTGCCAGTCCGACGTTTAGACCAACGGTATTGCCGACGGTGATCCCGACGAAGATCGAATTTCCAACCCAAGCCAACTCTGAGCAAACTACAGATTGTGGCAACCAAGTTTGCGAGGACAAAGAATCATCCAATAGCTGTACAAGTGACTGTGCAGATCAAGCACTGGAAACTACATCCAATTTCAATGCAGCATCACAAGGGAATATGTTTGACTTAAAGGCCACTCTTCGAGACATAGTGATCACTTCATTTGATATCAGATGCAAAAGGATTTGGATGGGCCCAGTCAAGATTTACACTCGCCCTGGAACATACAAAGGGTTTGAAAATAATCCAAGTGCATGGAGCATGATTTATGCCAATGATACACTTTCACAGCTTGGAAGACATGTATGGACATCGCTGGGTGGTTTTGATTCAGGAGTGACCATTTTGGAGGGAAATACACAAGCATTTTACGTTGTCGCAGATCCGACAGGGCTAGTTTACTCATCGGGTACCAAGGAAGGCGCTCTCTTTGGCAGTGATTCTTTCATTGAATTCTATGAGGGGGTGGGTATTCGTGAGGAGTTTGGTAGTATAATCGCTCCTCGTGTGTGGAATGGAATCATACGGTAAGTATCGTCCTCTTGTATGCTTCTTTACGAATGAGGTAATGCTGGCTTTCCTTTTTTTATTCACGCTTTTTCGCAATATTGTAACATTTCTCAAAAAGATATGACCTCTTAGAAAAACAAGAGCCCATTGCAGAGTCGACCACAACAATAATTGATTCGAACACAACAATAATCTCTCCACCTGACGACGACATCGTAAGTTATTCGTTTAAGCATATAGAATATGATTCACTTCCATGCGCACTCTCTCACCACTGCCAATTAATTGCATGCCATTGAAATGGTTTACCTCTGTAGCAATTTGCAAAATTCGATAACGATTTCGGGTCGCCTTTGTGCGAGTTGATTAAGTCCTGTTGTGACACTGGAGCTGAGTTGATCAAAGGACGAGGGTTAATGCATGGTGGAGAAGAACCTAACCAACCCAATGCTATCGATTCTTGTCGCGATGGGAACGCGGGATCTTACCTGGTAGATGAATCAATTGATAGGATAGTTGTCCGTGTAGCTGAGAATGACTCGATTTTCACTTCCGGGTATTTGGTGGAAATCGAAGCCACCATTTTTGCGTTTGATACGAACAATTATGTTACATTTTCCTACGCTGCCGACGCAAGCAATCCTAAATGGAATCGAATAGGTTCCGTGCAATCGACAGGGAGCGGGTTGTTAATATTATCTGCGTTTTATAGACTTCCTCCTGGTCCTCTTCAAGCGGTTCGAGTGAATCTCCATTATGGTCCTGCCCCCACCTCTGGCACATGTTTTTCTGGAAGCTACACCGACGTCGACGATTTGGTATTTGCAGTAAACTCCATCGATATTCCGACTCTTGCTTCGTATGATGACGAGTTTGGGCAGTTTGGCGCGCTAAGATGTGCAGCCACTGGAATCTCATTTTGTGATACAGGCACATTGGCCGAGGGTCGAGGGGTTGTAGGACCCGAAGAGAACCACCCTAATACTCTCGATGGTTGCCGTGATGGGAGCGCGGGCGTTCACCGTGAGGATGAATCCCTTGAAAGGATTATCATCAGAGCAGATAATGCCACAAACGCATTCAAGGAGGGTACAACGGTGACTATTGAGGCAATAGTACATTCGTTCCCGAGTACTCACATACGTTCACATGAACGTGCCGATTTCTTTTATGCTGCGGATGCGACAAATCCAAATCCACTGTGGGTGTGGATCGCAACAAAAACTCCAAGCAAAGGTGGCATCGAATCGCTCACTACCCAGTACCAATTACCAAGCGGACAGACACAGGCCGTGCGAGTAAGCTTTCGTTACGACGGCGGCGATGCTAATCCACCAGATTCTTGCACAAGTGGGGATTACGATGATAGGGATGATGTTGTGTTCTCTGTGATATAGGCGGCACAATCATTTGCTGAAGATGCTCAAAAGATGGAAAGTGTAAAGCTCGCGTCTATTTGGAAGATTTAGAGCGTGACGTATTTGGATACTTGGCATTTATATAGATAAATAATAGCTGTACAGTTGCATTACAAAAGAACCGAGAATGGTAAGCGATGGTACTACGAAAATTCAAACAATTGTCACCCCCCTTTTTTAAGGGGGTGTGTAGCGCCAGATAGCGTGAGATAACTCCAGATAGGCCGGAGATAGGCCGAGTTAGGTTGCCTCGCCCCTTTTTAATTTTAAGTACTAAGACCTACATACGTGACGCGCGCCAGGACCCCAAATGAGAAAATTAAATATATCTGTACTGTTTCCTACGTATTTAGTAGATTATCCTGGGCGAGCGTAGATTTATGTGTCGTCAGGACAGACAACACAGAGGTAGAGACGCCGCATTGTTTGGTCTGCGTCTCTTCAAGAAAACAAAGCCTGGTCTGTCTCATTCGAGAGTAGAGGCCATCATGTCGGGTAAGAACCCTTCCCTTCCGCGGAAGGCCCAACTTCCAACGGCACCGATGCGATCCGAATACACCACCAAAACTGGTGGACGTGCGATGGGAAAGGTGAACAACCAAAAGCGAGCTAAGCAAAGCAACCCGATGAGAAGAGAGGGTACGATATGTGGCGATGAGGTGAAGTTTCAACAAGACTACTACGGAATTGGTCCTGGTATTAACGGTGGTATCACTATTGCTCCGGTCGCGCGTCGGGGGTTGAGCCCGGGTGGTCGTCTTCCTGGACCTCCTTCATATACCACGTCCGAGGGAAAGATTGTAGAAATTGGTGGTTTCAAGTGTAGTTCGTACGGTGAATACGAGTATCTGAAGAAAATGCAATCTACGAGAACCTCGGACCAACCGGACCAGGCTACTACGATTGATTTACAGTCGTCTCCGGAAGTTGAAGTTGTTGTCGTGAATCCATCAGGTGATACTGGTACTGGTATTCACAATAATTCTTCGGTCGTGCGCATTGAGGACCGCATACAGCAAGAGATGAAGAATGTCTTTTGTGGACAGGAGTTAAGGATAATTTTTCAAATCGATGCCAAAAACAAGCGTGAGAGGCTGATAAGTGTGGTGAAGGGAGGTGTCTCCGCAGTCGTGAGTGGAAAGCGGGCAGATGAAGCCAAGACGATCTTTTCTCGGGTCGGTACTATGATGAATTTGAACAAGTTCAAGACTGCTGCACCTATGAAGGATATAGCCGACGATACGCTTCAGCTTGGCAAGCTTGTACACGAGGAACATTGTTTGGTGGTGACTTGTGAGTTCTGCAGCGGTACAAAAGAAGTCATCAATAGTAGTAAGCAGACGGGACTTCGATTGACACGTGCGGCTCGTGAGTTGAAGGAGATTTTTGAGAACTGCCATACAATTGCTTCGGGTAAAATATCTGTGGCCGAGAATAGGTCCACAAGTACAATAACTGCAAAGAAAGTCGGAGCAGGAGTGTTTGGTCTAAAAGTTGCCCCTGTGGGTTTTCGGTACAAACCTGAGATGATACGTGACCCCTGGTTCAAGTTGAACATGAGTTTAACATTACGTTTTCGTTCTTAAGTATGTCTCTAAACTTGCAAAACATTTTTCTTCGGACGGATGGTCAACCCTGTCCCTCATGCACGCATTCTTTCGTACAAAAACTACACAGCGAAGAAGAACTATAAGCGGTACATGCCAGGCGATAGTATGAGTACACGGATAAATGGACGGTATTAAAAAGCAAGCCAAAAGGCATTCAGAAAAGTAGCCACATACCACGACGATCTAAGGCATTTTTACAGGAGCTCATGTGTCCGTGCTACCTTCTGAGCGGTATTAACTGTCCTAGCTGTAATGGTCGGAGCAAGGAGAAACAAGATCCCAACGGACATCATGGTGACATGATATCATCATGTCATGTATGTCAATGCACGTGTTCAGTGGGTCCGTTCAAAGATAAAGACAGACAAGCTCTTGCGGCCGGTGCAAGAGATAAGGAGAGAGGTGTAGGCCCAAAACCCCCTTTGACGGTATCTGATAGTATTGGGACGTTCGGTAGTATGATCAATCTTTGTCTGCAGGTGAGACCTCTGAAGTACACTATTTTAATTATGCTTTGTTTCAAATAGAGCAATTCATCTCACTGAACGTGTTTCTACCTCAAGAATGGGGATCGTACTGTACGTGAAATAGGTTCCGAAAGAAGCATATCCAATATCGCGGGTGCTGCTGTTCCGTTCATCAATGGAGTGACACTAGAGGATACTGACAAGTATCATGTTGGTCAGTTGATGGGGGTGCCTAAAGAACGGCTACCCGATTGAACTCATGTCTCAGAGTACCAACACAACCCCCTGGTAAGTGCCATTACCACAATGGGCTTGCCAATAGCTGCGGTGTTGAAGATGGTCGCAATGCTACTTACAGTACTGTACACGGACTTGTATCGACACCAACAATGAAGGACAATGTACCACCATTGAAGCGAAGCCAGGGAGCGATGAAGAGACGAATAAAGAAATGGATTCGAGAAAAGAGGTCAGAAACCGGAAGTGCACAGCCATCTCCTGCTACAAATCAGGTATGGTAAAAGTACATATATATTTTATTTTTTCATTTGGGGTCCTGGCACGCGTCACGTATGTAGGTCTTAGTACTTAAAATTAAAAAGGGGCAAAGCAACCTAACTTGGCCTATCTCCGGCATATCTGGAGTTATCTCACGCTGTCTGATGCTACCCACCCCCTAAAAAGGGGGGGTGACAATTGTTTGAATTTTCGTATTAATTACCTGAACGTATTAGTTAATCGCAAATAATTTATACATTGGTCTGTTTGTCAAAATTAACCTACCCTATCATTGGCTAGAATGTGTCAGTAAGAGATAATATCAGTTAAGCTAGAGGTATTGATTAATGTAGGATTATTAGTATTAAATACTGTAAGCAGAAATGAAGTACAGACTACGAGTTTATTTGTACATACTAGGCAGTTCTCGATTACTTGTTTCTCGTGTATGTAAAGAATATAATATGAGCACAAGGAGGTACAGTACAAGTCCTTGTACAAGTACTTATATTGTCTCTTGTCATGCACTCTAGGAATATTGTCTTAAAATTGTCATGCACTTTTTTTAAGACGCTACGTGACATTACGTGACGTTATGATCTTGTCATCAACTTTTAGTATTGTTATGCGTAGGAATTAAAATATATTTCTACGTACAAGATTTTAGTACAAAAGTTATGAGTCTCCTTCGGAGACCATGGTACATCCTGTCTACGCAGCGTAGCTTGTACATACTTTGTAGAACTTCCCTACTGGCTAAGTACTTAACATATGAAGATAATTTTAATAGCGATTATTATTATTTTCGCTCATTTAAAAAAAATGTTTTTTGATTTGTATTTCGTTATTTAACGGATACGGCAAATCACGCTAATGTTATATTTAACAGATGATTTGTAATTGAATAGAATTTAACAAATATCGTATCTTAGATTTGCCGTTTAATTACTTACTGGGCCTTTGACCCCCTACAGTACTACCCAAGTGAGTGTGCGTAATTGGGTTGAGTATTCACAGAAATGCAAAAAAAATTGGAGGCAAAGCTATCGCAAAATCTGCAACCCGCCAAATTTATAGAGACTATCTCTAGAGTCTCTATAAGATTGGCAATGCAAAAACGCGAAAAATACAAGGACTTGTACAACAAATTAGAGATGAAAACTCGCGATAACAATGGCACAATAAAATGATACTTAATAATTCTGTTCATAAACATAAATCTAATAAGGTGCCAGAGGACATGTAATTTTTTTTGAAAAAACAAAAAACAAAAAAAATTGTATTTAACAAAACATTAACTTCTTTTGCTACCTCCCAATTAGTAAAATTAGGGTTAGGGTTAGGTTGGGGTTTAGTATTAGGGCAAGGGTTCTTGGCAGACTTTCGACACCTTGTACGCGTACCCCGATGTCGTCCAACAGCGGCCATCTCACCGGCGACGTCGACCGTTCTTCGTTCGCACCCCCCCGCCTCCACCGTCGGAGCATGGCGTTCGTTCTCCGCAGCACAGGATCATCCTCGCGCCCATCCATCCACACCAATGACAATCGCGCGTGCCTCCCGCCTCCTTCGCTCCAATTCTCTCACCTCCGTCGAACTCTGCAAACACAGCCACGACATTGCCACCTTTGGTGAATCCTCCCTCGGTCTCCGGGCGTTCACGAAACTTTTGACGTTGGAAGAAGTGTCGGCGATGGCGCGTGAGTCCGACGAGAGGATTGCGAAGGGCCTCGCCAGAAGTGCATTGGAGGGAATTCCGGTTTCTGTGAAGGCGAATCTTGCGGTGCGGCGTTTTTGGGAGTTTCCCAGTGCTGCTTCGGATATGCTCACCTTGGATGATTGCGGGGATGGCGGCGGCGACGATGGCGGCGACAACGATGGCGACGATAATGATAGTGGTGACGTCATCTACGAGAGCGACGTCTCCCGGCGGCTCTTTGGGGAATGCGGCGCGGTCCTCATCGGCATAACGAACATGGGCGAATTTGGAATGGGGAGTTTGGGCGCGAGCGGCCAGGGCGGGCGTCCTACTTATAATCCTGTGCCGATGATGCAACGAATGGGAATCAATGATACAACTAATGACGAAGATGGTGACGATGGAGCTTGGGCGGAACGGATACTTAGCTCTACGCCTGCGAATCCACTGGGGGCAAGGGCCGACCTGCTAGCCGACCTCCTTATCGACCTGCAGAGCGACCCTNACGCCTGCGAATCCACTGGGGGCAAGGGCCGACCTGCTAGCCGACCTCCTTATCGAGCTGCAGAGCGACCCTTCATCGCCACAGCGACAGCGACACCCACTGCATGTATCACCGGGAGGATCCTCGTCGGGAGCCGCGGCCTCCATCTCGCTCGGCTCGTCCCTGCTGGCCATCGGCACCGATACCGGAGGCTCGGTCCGACTTCCGGCGGCGTGGACGGGCGTGGTGGGATACAAACCTACCTACGGCGCGGTATCCCGCTACGGCGTGGTCAGCTATGCCAGCTCGTTGGACACGGTGGGCTGGTTGGCGAGGACGGCGGATTGTGCGGACATTGCTTGGAGGTGTCTCAGCGAGGCGGGGCGGGAGCGGAAGCAGGGCCGGTGCCGAGATTCCACAGCGGCGGTATATCACGCGAACCAAACACAATCCAAACAATACAAACCACCGCCGCCGCCACCGCCACCGCACCTGCCGCTATCAGGACTCCGAGTAGGCATCCCCTCCGCCTTCTCCCTCCACGAATGCCCTCCCGCCATCGCCCGCGCCTGGCGCTCCACCGCCCAAACCCTCGCCTCCAAAGGTGCGACCATCGTCAACGTGCCCGACAAAGTCCTGCCGGCCGAAGCGGTGCGACGATCGTTGGCGGCGTACTACGTGGCGGCGTGTGCGGAGGCGGGGTCGAATCTGAGTCGGTACGATGGGATACGCTACGGCGACCATGACAAACGCCGCTACGAAACTGCTGCTGCCAACACCAACACCAACACGGTGCCGCTCAATCCCCTCGAACGTCGAATAGCATCGGCGCGCACACTTGGATTCGGCACCGAAGTCACACGGCGCGTCCTCGCCGGTACGGCCGTCTTGTCGTCGGATCGATTTCATACCCATTATGAGGGGGCCGCGCGATGGAGGGGGGTGCTGACGAAGTATATCAATGAGGCGTTTCGTGGTGGCGGTGGTGAAGAGAAGGGCGACGATGACGACGACGATGATGATGATGAGATCAGCGATGCGGAGGGAGTGGACGTGATGCTGGTGCCCACGGCACTTTCAGGTCCTCCCCCTTCCTCCGGATCATCGTCCTCATCGTCGTACGATGCCACGGCCGCCTTTGCCAACGATGTCATGACCGTTCCCATTAGTCTCGGGGGATTCCCGGCCATTTCGATTCCCGTTGTCGTTGTGGATCGTGACAATGAGAATGATGATGGTATTGGTGTCGGTGACGGTGGCGGTGTGGACAAAACGACAGCGTCCACCCCATCTACGAATGTTGTCGGACTTCAAATCTTTGGTCCGAGGCATGCGGACAATGTCGTTCTGCGCGTGGCACGTATTCTAGAGGATGGAATGTCGTCACCGTCGTCGTCGTCATTGTAGGCGTTGCTAAAGTGATTTGCGGGACGAGAGGATCGACGGCATTGTGACGATGATTTGAGTGGGAGAGAGTTTGAGAGAGAGAGAAAATAAATCGAAACGAGAAAAAAACGATGCGCGTGGCAAAAGAAGATGCGTGGCGCGTCCTTTTTCTACATGTAACAAATATCGGTCTCTTTGGTGTTCCTCCCTTTCCTAATTAAAATTGTAGATACAGTAAGCTAAAGTCAATACGTTGAACATATATTTGCAGTCCAAGTGTTTTGTGGTCTTCAATTCAACCCCACATTGTCTGCATCTTCACTTGGATACAATATACCAGGATATTAAATCTTGGTAAAAGAACTGCCTTCCGCAGTACCCGTTCTTCTAATAACAAATGTGAATTGGAATACTCTAGGTCCCTACACGACCAACATTAGTCCAGTCTATATGTAGCTCTTGTACGTATTTAACGTCATACTGTTAATATTCATTTACTCAGTTCATCCCTGGTGTTGGGCTTGTTTTAAAACAATGAATATGCGTTTTTTTATAAAGGAATAGGTCTCATCTTCTAACCGAGAGCAGAGATTACAATACTCTCCCGTCAACGACCACCTCGTCTTTACACAACCCCAGTACACCGCCCCCCCCACCTTTCACCTATACTGTATGCCAAATTATTTTTCGTTTAGCCGTAAAGTTCAAGAGTTCATAGACTTTGTCAACCACATGCGTTGACACCTATCCCTTGAGATGAGATGGCTTTTAACAAACTCAAACTGCCTACAAGAATATTTGTGGTGGTCTACAATTTTTCCCAGCTTCTGGGCGACAGTGCTACTTTGGATGGCGGCAATGGCTGCCATCGTATCATCTCCAGTGCAATATTGAATTATGTATTGTTTCGTATGTCTGGATCCACTACTGGTTGTGTTGACGTTTAAGTTTAAGTTGAAGTTTAAGTTGAAGTGAAATTTAAAATGCAACTTCAACTTCAAGTTGAAGTGTTTGGAGATTTTATTGAACTTGAACTCATGCCCTTGAATATGGTGATGTTAATTTAGCGTCTGAATCCATGACTGGTTGTGTCAAATATGACATTGCAGTTAAAGTTGAAGTTGAATTTGAAGTTGCAGTTAAAATTCAAGTTGAATTTGTTGATGGTTGTATTGAAGTTCAAGTTCAAGTAAAAAATCAATGCAGACTTCAACTTGCAACGCATTTGAAACCCCATCACTTGAATATGATGATGTCAATTTAGTGGCTGAATCCACTACTTGTTTTGAAGATGAAGTGAAACTTCAAGTTGAAGTATTTTATTGTTTTAATAAACTTCAACTTGAGTTAAAATTCAACTTGAACTTCAACTTGCAACCCATTTGAAACGCATGCCCTTGAATATGGTGATGTCAATTTAGCGGCTGGATTCACTACTTGTTGTGTAAA
>JALLOR010000058.1:0-14468 GCA_036939395.1 Porosira glacialis
AACTATCCTCTCATCCATCGGTGTAAATATCTGTTTCTCACCTGTTTGCTTGTCCTAACCGGCCCAACCCACAAGCACCCTGACAACAACAAGGATGGAGTTGTTTACCCCCAGCACTTACAGTATCACCTTGTATGCCGACCCCCCTTTTACTTCAACCTCCCCCTAAACCAAACAGTTGATCTTTATTCCAGGAAGTTCATTGCCAAAGGTTCCATTGTTGATGTTTCCTAATATACAGCTTTCCACCTATCTTTTGTACTCCCTTTTGGAGCCTCCACTCCTCCTTTGTCAACGACAAACATGACCCGTCTTACCTCTTTTGGAGAAGGCAGCATGTTTTTATCCAAATTCTCAGTGTCACGAGCATCACTTTCATCATCCAAATTGCCATCTTCTTGAGCATCAATTTCACCACTCTAATCGCAATTGTCTAGAGACTCACTTTCAGCATCTGAACTGTGATCATCAAATTCCTTAGAATCCGACAAAGCTACTGGTTTGGCATCTAACGCTAAATAAATATGTACATTGTCATCTGACAAAATTTATTTGTCACCATATTGAGACTCACTTGTATCATCCGAATAGGCATCGTTTTGAGACTCGCTTTCAGCATCTGAATTGTGTATTGTAATGCCACATTCCTTATATGTGTTACTGTAATGCCAATCCCAGCTATTCTCCTCTCTACTAACACTTGCTCGAAATTTTTCCTGGTAATTTGGAAACTAGGGATTCCCGTAACTCTGATTGGAATTTCTCTCTCTTCAGATCCGACTTGACTCAAATTGATACTAAACTCTGACTCATTTGTCCTCACCCCATCAAACTATATATGACTATGCACGGACGGTACATAAGTAGATCACTAATGCGGATAAATGATAACCACTCAGTCCTATCTACTTTAGCGATGCTCGCACTTGGCAAACATCGCTCACATTATCTTGTTTCCAAAGCAACATTCCTACAGACTTGGCTGACAAGGACAACACCAATGCAGGGAATCACATGGAAGAAGAGAAGAAAATCTTTCACGATCAGGGACAAATTGGATAAAGAATCTTTCTGAGGGGAAGGATGAGAATGGATTGGTCAATGGTGATCAACAATGAGAGGGTCGATAATGGACTGCCAGTTCTCCCGCGAGTTAATGTAAAAGTCAGACGTGAAATTACACCCATCATATTAGACCTATGGAGGAGGAGGTGTGAAAAAGCATTTGGAAACACACAGAAATCAAAAATTAAAACCACACAAATAAATCTCCTCTCATCCATATGTGTAAATATCTGGTTCTCACCCATTTGTTTGTCCCAATCGTCCCAACCCACAAGCACCCTGACAACAACAAGGATGGCATTGTTTTCCACTTCGGGTCAACAGTTATGAATTTTTTAAGCAAACATTTCTCCATCAAACTTTATCTTACGAATCCAAATCTACCGGGGAATTTTTAGAAATTCCAATATTAAAAATATAGGATTCATGAATTTTCCCATGAACTTTAAAAAAATGACCCACCATCAAATGAAATCATACCACAGGAAGGTGGCAACTTGATTAGTCGTAAATCCATCACATATGGACAATCCAGCTGTACATACTATCTTTGATTCGTTGCCCAAAATAATGTATCTTCTCATGGTTGTGTCACGTCATCAGTAATACACGGCCAAATACAGGCCAGGGGGGGTTTTAAAGAATGCATACAAATTCCTTTTTCCTATCAAAATATCATGATTTCTTACAGATGACACTGTAAGGCAGGCTTTTTGAATGAGGAATTAGCAAACAATCCCAAGATGAGTGTTTTTCAAAGGGGGGACTAGATGGCTAGGTAAACTACTAGAATATTGGGATAATATCAGGTGCTGCACTAGAATATGTCCAATGTTATTTGAAAGAGGTGTTTGCCTTACCCTTACTACAACTGATTATTCAATTCTTGATTACTTTAAGGTGGGTTGGAAATTATTTCAATCAACCCTTGAGCTAATTCTTGGTTTTAGTTTACTAAGGAATAATAGGCTCATATATATAGATGCACGATTTACAGATAATAAATAATGTGTTTACACTTACAAGTACAACTGATTCATTTCCCATCAGTGAAGTGGTTTCTCACTCCATATCCACCAAGTTCATCTATCCAGATGATTATATATGAGAGTACATATACAGGCTCGAAGAAAATCTACTGTAATTGACTGAACCATACAGTAGGTGAAGGTTATTGATAGTACAGTAGAAAATTATCCCCCAATTTTCCATTGAAATTTTAGGAAATTGAATCTAATACTCAATGTGTCATATGTATATGTCGACGTGCAATGGAATGTTCCGACGAGGCGACGGCAGTATACACCGGCGGCGCCGAAAGTCGATCGAGGTGGACGAGTGCTGGTGGACTTTTTGCAACGGCAGTCAGAGGCGGCCGAATCGGGGGTGAGGATGCTTTCCTACTGGTTCTTATGGCGGTACGACTCGGCAATGGTACCACCATTGGACGGTGACATTGACGTACGGGTTGTGCGAACAGTATGCAAGCACACAAAACTCAAGTTGCCGGTAAGTTTGTTTAAGCCCCAAACAAACATACTGCAAAACAAACCGTCGGCTTATTCGGTACGGCGGTACGAATAGCATCAACAAAATAAGTGACGCGATGCTCCAAGATGTGTAAGCTCGGCGGTCGTGAACTGGAGAAGGGCAGCGCGTTGTAGTCGACATCAATGACGGAGGGAACCAAGGAGGACAAAGGGAGCGAACGAAGTGCCTTCATCGTTGGGTTTGGGAGGCGAACGGCGATGCAGGACGAGGCCGTGCCACGAGCCACGATGGAACAGAGATTTTACAGGATGTGATTTGCATTCAGAGTTGACACCGGCTAACTCACGGCAGCAACTGCATCAGTGGCAGCAACAATAGCATCACCGCCGAGTACTGCCACCGTCACTTCCCGTCTCACTACGGTTTGTTGGAGATGCTCGATGCGAAGTATACCGAGATGCTCACGGCTTGTTATCGTTCGCTGGTGACGGACATGATGTGCAACAGCGGCGAGGACGCAGGCGAAACCGTTGGCAGAGGAGGAAACAACAGAATGGGAGGGACAATCATGGGAGCCCAGGACCGGGACACCGATGAGGTCATCGCCGAGGTCAAGGCCCGACTCTTCGCCTCGTCCGTAGCTAAATCGGTTCCTTCCCCGGGGAATCCGCGACAGCCACGGTGGCGGAGGAGGTACTGAACGTGGGGGGAAGCATCCTCGTCACCGCCCGCCTCGCAATCGATCACAACCACAACCACTACAACATGGACTATGGATTCCTCGCCCTGGAATGCGTCGATCCCTCCGAATCATCCCATCTTCTCCGTCGTTCCGCCGGTCCTGCCAACGTTGACGAAGCCAAGCATGCCGTGGCTGCCGCTGCAATTGCCGAACGTCTTGGAAATTTTACGCTGGCATTGGCGGTGGCTGCGGCGTACATGCGTCGTTGTGATGTGGGATGCAAGGAATATTTGCCGTGGTACGTGTCGTCGCTGTCTTTGAGTCGGTCGAACATGAAGTCCATGTCGAAGATGCTGCCGGTGGGACTGGTGGCGGATTATCCGTGCGGCGGGGCTGCAGTTGAATTTGGATGCGATACGGAGGGAGGATAGGATGGCATGAAGGGTGTTGATGCTTCTGGGGTGGGGTTAGGGTGAGGAACGTTGTGGAGGAGAGGAGACGGAGGAGGGTGGTGGCAGCGGCGGAGGTACAGGCGGCGGCCAATTTGAAAGTAAGAGCTAAGGCAGAGGAGGAAGCGGTGGAGGAGGCGGGGAAATCCCGCAGTCACCGCCGCGATCTCACCGCAGTGATGGTCATACGAGGCGGTGCTGTGCCGTCACATCATCGTTGTTACTCGGGACGCAGGGACAACCGAACGTCGGGACGCTCTTCTTGTCATTCGCATTTTCCCTTTTACTCACTGTGCCCGCGATTATAATGGGGTGGACTCGAAGCGCGGCGAACAGCGACGGCGACGGACCGTCTTCCTCATCGTGCGGGGAAGGTGATGCAAATATTGAAACTAATAGTTAGACAATCCTGAACAATAATCCAACCTTGTACACAATCTACTATGCTCTAATTTGTCTACTAATGTCTACATATCTTACTTAAGTATCAACAACCACACGGCATCATGCTGTCCGTGATGCCCTACCTGCTATTCTCAAAGTAGAAAGTGGCAGGAATAGTATCATCTGAGGCACATGACTTCCTCCATGAACCAGAGAATCTCCTACAGTACCACAGCAGCCTAAAAAGCGCCCAGGAGACATTGTTCTCATCATCGAAGAACACCACTCTGACCTATCGTTTCGCCTGTTGCCTTTTTGCAGTAATTGACGTTACCACTTGCCACACCCCAAAAGGCCGATGAATCTTTTACGTCCCAGAAATACGAATCCAAGCGAAATCTCCAATCCACGGAGAAGCGAAAATTCAGAGGCTCCCAACACCAAGATGACGAACCCGAGGACGCTTTGTATGGTCCCGCATTCATTGGTACCCTTTTTGACGAAAAGGTCCTTTTAATGCTTTTTGCTGTTGATCCTTTTGGACACCTCGGACCGGTCGCAAGAAAACTCCTCTTCCACAAAGACGGCGACTTGAACGCATGCCACAACAAGAAGATTTCAGCTACGGAAGGTCGATGCCAGAAAAAACGAAGAAATGATGCACAGGCCGGGAACCTAGACAAAGACAACCGCAACTGGTCACGTCTCAACCATGGTATTTCTTTTGGCGCATCACACGCCGACGCTACTCCAAAATAATGGGCGAAGAACAAAATGGAAATGGAATGCCTCCGCGCTTCTCTCCACCACCTCCATGGAAATATGCGCAAGAGCAGATTTTCAGACGAGGGGAGCAAGACACCCGCCCATCATTCCCATCGCCGTTTCAAATAGAAGGTACCCATTGTAACTTTTTACAGTACTGCGAATTCGACCTTTCAGATCCAAACCTTACCTTCCCCTGCTGCTACTGTTTAACCGATGGCTGATATATTACAAACACATTCACATATATATATAACCACACACATCATATCCGCCTTGTGTGAGCATAAACAGCGAGTACTTGTATATATTTGTATGTACTGGTAATAAATGATTTTTTACAAGTGCAATTAGTTAGTATGTGGTACATTATTGTTTGTATGATAGGACTTGAAATAAGTACTTTGTCAGTGACGAAGAGAACTAGTTTGCGGGGACTAATTATTTATTGGCTACAAAGTGAGAACGCACAACCTTTCGAAGGAGTTAGGTTCCAGCACTCCCCACCTGAACTTGATGCACACCCGAGGTCCCTAGCTACCAGGATGAAAGGACAGAGAAAAAGATAAATAAAGAGCTTAATGATTCCAATTCGAACTTTGAAAGTAGGTTGATGGAACTGTGGTCAGTAGTAGTGACGTTTTTTCATTAGACTGTTTTTCACAGAACAAATGCAGTGTGTTTCAGAGCTTGGACCACACGGGGGGAAAGTGCTCACGAGCCATCATGCATAAGTCACGGAGGCGGAGGAAGTGAGTTTTGTCTTTTATTTCTTTTGTAAAATTTTTGGCGGTATTGATGATTCCTGGAATGTGTCAAACGTCGAGTTCATGGAAGTGTTGGACGGATTAATGAACGGCATTTTTGCAGAGCGCAATGTGTTTGGTGCCTTTGTAGGTGGAAAACTTGCACCAGTCAACGCAACCTTGGTTGTCGTTGAACAGAGTGATTGGTCCCATTATGTCACCAAAGCCAAGTTCTTCTACGAAATGATGGAGTGAAATAGTGTCTTTCGCACATTCATTGGTTGCATAGATTTTGGCCTCGGGGATTGCTGTTTTGCCTTCCAAAGTACGGGATCACCATATCGGGTAATGAAGTGGCCGCTCATGGAGCAGTATTTGAAGATATTGAGTTCAGTAACATCCAGGACGGCGGTGCTAACTTGGTTATCCCAGCACACATCAGTGTATGAAGTGAGTTCACGTTCTTTATTCACAAGTGGGGGGATTACATCCAAGTATGCTTCTTTGTCATGTGACTTGGGAAAGCGGAAGAAGGCTTCCATGATAGCAGAAGCATCGGTTTTGAAGGAAATTCCTTGTGGCGATGTGTAGAGTGTATAATGGAGGGTGTAGATGATGGCGGCATAGTGACCATGCGGAGGCTTTTGCATGAAAGAGGTGAAGAAAGAGACAATGGTGGCTAGCTCCAGGCGGGAACAAACGGTGAGCTAGTTTAGGCAATCCACGAGGGATTGATAAACTTCTATACGTCGATTTTGATCGGGATCGTCTGAATCCGGGGGGAGACTGCATCGATAGGGTATCCTGAGCGGTATGGATTCATGATTGGGATTAGATATGCAGTGGCACGTCCAAACTGAGTGAGTCCGAACCAATTACCGAGGTGCTTGGTGAAGGCTTGCTGATGTATTATCATGATGATGCCGCTATCGGATTTGCGGTTCCATTCGAAGGTCTGAACGAGGAAGAATTTGGCTTCTCCCATGAAGTCGACTTTGAGGCGAACAGAGATTAGTTGTTGGAAATGTTCCTCTTTGGCGCCGGACTTGGAGAAGAACAAAAAAAATCAACGCACAGGCCGATGTAAATGTAAACCGGTTTGCGATCCGTTTTGGGAGCATAGTCGTTGTTTGTGATTCCTGTGAAAAAGCATGGGTCATGGCGGCTTGACGTGAGACCCACGTCTTTAAAATTACCCGTTACCATGGTGTACCAATGCTGTGGGCTGCGTTGGAGACCATATCGGGTCTTTTTAAGCATCCATAATTCACAGGGATTGTCATTGGGGTCACCATAGGGTGGCTTGACTATTTGTATCTCGTTGTTGTTGAGAGTGGCGTTGCAAAATTCATTCTTGCGGTCTCCTTGGAGGAAGACGCGATGATTACCAACTGCTCTTAATGTGAGGAGACGGAGGGAGTTGGACGAAAGGACCGCTAAGAAACGCTTAATTTTCTCAAATAAGCTGTTCTCTTAGTTTCCGAGAACAACGATGCGGATTTTTGCGCGATGCGGCTTCATTTCCGCGTTCTTTTTGACAATGATGCAGCACATGGTAGGAATGGCGCGGGGATCTCCGGACTTTCTTAAGGCCTTTCATTGTTCGACGTTTATTTTTTCTTAGACATCATGGTCAAGGAGGCCATATATCTCTTTGGCGTAACTGTGGGGGACCCAGGTTTGACAGTTGGGGTTAGTGGGAGAAATATTTTGAAGGAGGGAGCAAGGGAAAGTTCGGAGGAGCGATGCAGCCCAGACAAAGGATTATTTCTTGAAGTTGGAAGGAGTTTGTCAGTATATGGAAGGAAGTGATGGTCATGTGTCCTGGGACGAGAATATCGTCTTCTACGGATGAGTGTCAGTTAATGGTGAAGGATGAACGGTTGATGCCAAGAAGCTCCTGTGAAGATTTTCCATGACAGAGGATGGAGAAACAGTACATTGTCTTGTATCATGATGAATCCTTTGTGGAATTCACCATTGTGGTCCATGGTTAATTTTTGCCCATTGGAGATCCAGTAGGGAACGGAGGACTTTGTTGCTGTTGATATATCGGATTTTAATGGTGTATTGGGGTTGACAACGTAGTACAAAGTCAGGAAGTCAAGCCCGGTGGCCAGGCCTGAGTCGAGGCGAAGGCCGTTATTTTCGTCTTCTTCAGAGTTGGGCGAGGGACGAGCGATGGCTTCAACCATCAATGAATGATCAGGGATATCGGAGGTGGATGGGAGGGAGATTCGGTTGCCGGGCAGGAAGGGCTCAGGAGTTGGATCTTGTTTGTTACAGAAGAGACCTGTGACCATGCCACCATTATACCAAACTTCCTTCAGGAATAGGGTAGATGGCGGGGTGGTTTTGTTAATATTGTACGTTCCGGAGAGTATTATGACCGTAATATGGGATTGTAGAATCTGATCACGTTGGTAGCTGGGTCTCTGCCAACGGCAATGCCCGTGAGGGTGTGGGCTTGATTATGGGAGCGGGATATGGATCCATCTTTGTATTGTAGAAATGCACCAACGTTGAAGAGTGGGCACCAGACTCATGAGTCTGGTTTCGAACCATGGACGAGATCAGAGGGGGGCGTGAGGCAGCGTCAAAGAAATCCTGGTACATAGTTGGACATCCGCATGGTGTGCGCACATGTAAAGAACCAGTAGTGGCGGCTAACCTGTTTTTCTGCCAGGTATGCGCGGGCCATGTACACATGGTTTGCCATTGGCGTTCAACGAGATTATTGGAGCTTTGTTGATGAGCTGAATCTGCAATAATTGGTGTGTCCTGAATCCAGATCCAGAGGAGTACAGAACCACTGATGAGTTTCGTATCGAAGTCTGTGTGAAAACGGCATGGCATGCGCCCCGCTTCCGAATGTAAATCTTCAAAGGCAGTAATGATGTACGTGGTGGTGAGGCTCTTCAGACCGAAAAACCACATGTATTGGTTCGCAACATCCACAAGGATAAGGGCATATTTGAACCCCCCTAAGGAAACACAGTCACCATGTACGATATCGAGGTGGGCTTTGTCCATGTAAGTAAGAAATTTGTTGTTCGTTTTACCACTCGGATTCTTTGGCATGGTGGTGATTTCACCAAGGGTGGGAGGATTTCATCCCCCCTGGAGGAGAGATTTGTTTTCTGCAGCGATGATGATGTCAGAGGGATTGTGGAACTTAAGGTAACCAAAGAGACGATGTATTTTTAGGTATGAGAAGGTGGTCCTCGTGTCCAAGACGCCGGGACAATCATACGGGCAAGGTGGAGGGAGTTCGTGGTCTATGGGGTTGAGGAGCTTTAGGATCATGGTCGGAAGCACTAGTATAATGGGGAGTTAATCGGGTTTCGGATTTTTGGCTTTGTTGGCTTTTTTGGTAGGTAACGGAGTTGGGGGTGGTGACGGTTCCGGGAGGGATGGCTCGTCCTCGATGATGACATAGTCCTGATATGGTGGCGCGGTTGGGTTGGCATAGACGGAGTCATTGTCAGAGATGATATGCACGGTTGGATTATTTTCTAAGGTGGCGTCGTTGCGGGCACGGGGCATGGAGTATGCAATATATTCATTCTTAATAGAGCGGCCAATAGGTGTAGAGGTATATGATACTAAGCAATCTATGTACATGCCTACTTTAAGGACAAAGGAATGGAATAGAATCATCATTCCTACGGAATCGCGTGTGTATGTACCTCAGCCCGGATGTAGGTAATGTCTTGTTAGAGAGTACAGCTGAATTGTCATGTCTGGGACATGCATGGCGTTTTGGAGGAGGATTAGTTTCCTGTTGAGTTCGATGATGGCAGTTCCGTATCCGGCGATTCGGGGTATTTGATCATTACCCAGGACTACAACATCACGGGGTATGTGGAAGTGTAGTATGTTTAAAGGCCTCATAATGAGGAATCCTATGATCAGGGGCTCCGGATTCAGTGCAAACCGATGCAGAGGACAAGGATTTGCGCTTGAAGATTTCAGAAGCTGCGACTTGGAATACATGGTTTGCATGGGACATCAGGTGGGTGGAAGAGAACCTGGCTGTGGGGACGGATATACTACTTGAGAATATACTACATTGACAGCGAGGTAAGTAAGGTGAGTCTGAGGTTTTAGATTTTGGATTACCGTTACCTTTGACCACTTCTGTCCATTCCATATTCAATTTGAACGCGGCATCGTCGTGTTCATTTGAGGAGAGTGCACCACCTCTGTATCTGTTGTGGTAGGCAGAGGTTTAATCACCCAATATTTCCGGTTCGATCTCCTTTTCCTTGGAATTGGCACGGCGTCCCTTCGCAGGAGCTTGGTCAGTGTTATCGTTGTCGCTGATCAGCTTCACTTTCTTCTTGGGACACACATGGTCAATCGTCCATTTCTCCACAATGGCGATGGCCTTCTTGGTATCCTTGACTAAGATGAAACCTTCCCAACCACATGAGACATATGCTTCGTTGCGTTTCACATGCTCGGTTTGGAATTAGATGGGATAGTCCTTGCCCTTCCGGATCAATTCCCTGCCTTGGGTGTCCCAAGGGGGGGATTTATAGAATAGGAGGATTTCTTACGTTCGTCCCCCATATCCTCATCTGCAACTTTGACGGGAGGAGGTCGATCAGATGAATTTCCTGGGCACGTCCACGGGGTTCACCACCTGATCCTCCTTTATCCTGGGAATGATTATTGCTGAAGGCAGAGGGGGCGTCGAAAGAAGATTCGGACTCGCAACGCACGTGGATGGCATCTCCGATATCCTTGAGTTGGGCCAAGTCAGTGTTGACAACCGTTGTATTACCGTGGTTGAAATATTATAAGTTTTATCCGTAGGGAGAGGGATCCATCGCGAATGTGGTAAAAATAATGATCGTGTTGCTGACTGACTTCCCCAAAGAAGGTTGTCGAGTCCGTGGACGAGATCCAGGTCCACCTCCCATGATTCCTGAGCTCCCTGTTTCAAGTGGAAGAGCTTCATGAATATTGTGAAGGTGGTCATGGTGCCACCCGGGTATTAATTTTGCAGCATGTGTTCCCATATCTCAAACCCTTTGCCAATTTAGGTGGCATTATTGATGAACGGGGCTATAGCTTGTGGCGCAATTGTGTTGATCAGCTTCTGGTGGAATATTTTGCTGAGGGCGACCATGGCGATAATAGAGGTGATGAAGTCGTGGACCAAATGAAATGGGGCGGACACGAACCAAGCTAGCATTCAGAGATGGTAGAGTGGCCATCGCTAAAGGAATCCATCCTATTTGGATACTTCATTGGGAATGAGCTGTGGGGGATACGAAGGCCGTGGTAGTGGTGGTGGTGGAGGTGTGGGTACCTGAGCAGTAAGGACGGCTTGGTTGTTCACCAGCGCAGCCAGGATGTTGGTCTGTGATTGCAGGAGATGGTCCATCATGGCCTTGATATCTGTGGTGGTGTCGATGTGGCTGGCGGTGTCAGAGGTGGTGGAGGCATCGGACACAACAAGATGACTGATGGCATGGGCATCTAGAGTTTCCGTTGTCAAAGAGCAGACCTTGGGGAAGGAGGCTGTCAATATGTGGTGGGCGTCTTTACCATTTGGGCTGGTGTCATGGAAGACTGAAGGATCGATGGTGTCGGGGAAGCTGGAGGGTTGAACGGCGAATTGGGGATGTTCACCCCAAACACATGTGGGGGTAGGATGATTACCAGTCGGTGCGTGAAGAATAGGGAAAGAAGGTTGTGATATCCCACCCGGAAGAACGAAAGAAGGAAATTGCGATAGCCAAATTTTTGCGGTCGGAGCACCTATGGAAGGAAACAAATATATGTGGAGGGGGGTTGGCAGGTGATGACACCCACTGCCAATGTGATGAGGAATTCCTTGGAGAGGTCGGAGTGGATCTCCATGGAGACCTCAGTGAGGAGTCGCTTAGCGGCCGAAAAAGGGAAGATTCGGCCAAGAAGCGGCAGAAAAGAAGGGAGGGGGGATGATGATTGGCGCGACGGAAGTCATCAGCGTCCAAGATTCACCCCTGTAGGAAAGGGATTAGCCTATCAGTGATGAAGATAACTAATTTGTGGGCTCTAATTATTTATCGAGTACACAGTGAGAACTCATAACCAGTCGAAGGATTTGGGTTCCAGAATAATTGTACTGTAGTACTAGAACTGTAAAATAACTGTATTTTTAATGGTGGGTCATAAAAAAATAAGGACCTTCTGGAATGTGAATCTATGTAAAATATTTACATCCATCCACCATATGTACATTCTATTAAAATTTTAAAATAATAGCTATGTACTGTAGGAAATAGTTGGAACTTTATTTTTTATTGTGAGAGTGCCATTTTATTGACAACCTCATTAGTTCATTCCAAGCATAACACAAATTAAAATCAATACCCTTAGAACGATCGATTTAACTTTTTTAACACTCTGTATTACAGATCCCCACAAATGTCAGTTGTTAGAGTTCACACTATTTGCATGATGTTTTTGTAAAAATTTCGATATTCGTGTCGCTGATTATCTTGTGTTCATTTTTCTGAGAACATTTATATTCCTTTAACCGTATATACTGCAGGTTTTCTGAAAACAGTAGCAATGACTGTCTTTATTGAGTGCTCGTCTGTGATTTGGATGACACCGTGTGAAGAATGTGAAGATGTGTGTTCATGCAGGTGGGAAATAGTTGGGTTCCGTGGAGAAATTGTTTTGGCCACTAAATTGGTGATTCAGTTTTCAAAATTATCGCCAGAGTGAGGGGTTGGTATCGTTGCTAGGAGATCTCGTAATTGTCTCATGAATTATTCATCGTCGTTTCTTCACATTATGTCTTGTTCGCGTATGAAAATGGAAGGGGTCGGCGGAAAGGATTCTGTTTCATCACTGGAAGCATGTGGAATATTATAAATGTTGTTTTCATCAGTGATTTTTGAATTTTTTTCTTCTATGGAGTCTTGACATCATGAGAGAAGTGAGTTAGAGAGGGAGATATTACTCTCTGAACAGGTGTTCAGTATAAAAATCGGTGGATCCGTTTAATTATCTCTGTTCAGTGTAAAGTTTCGACTGTTTCATCGACTGGAGCTGCGTGTTATTTCAGTTGAAATTTTGGTATGGTGGGCTGTTGGTGTCCAACTTGCTGCCAGTGGATTCAAACTCAAGTTGAATGCTCTTGTGGTGTTCTTTCTGAGGATATTTTGAGAAGAAAGCGGTCACAAGACTGATTCCTCATTTGGAATGGCTGTGTTGTTGTCATGGAGGTGATTTATTCATTTTCAACCTATGTTGGGGAGAGTGGCAGCGAGGGTTCATGGTGGACCAACATTATGTGAATTCGTCATTTAATCATGAGCCCATCTTTTAGTGGAATTTGATAATGTAGGTGCACGTCATTATTGAATGGTGTCTTTTGAGTTTTGAGTGCAAAGCACTGTGATTACCATTTTTGGTCACTGAGATAGTGCATCGAGTTTTTCACTTGATGAGAATGATGAAAGCGAGAGGCGTGATTCGTGTTTCTATATTCTGCGGTGGGTTGTGGGATTCACCACAGCGTTAGGAATGATTGTGATCAAAGAAACAGCCCTAAATTTATTATTGAGCCTGTCGTCAAAATCAATATTGTAATCATTGCATGTGAAGCATTGGTTGGATAGTCATTGTTATTGGTATTCACATTTTTTTGTGTTTTCCAGAAGAACAACACCGATGTAATTGCTAGATTCTGTGAGGGTCGTTGATTAGCGTTTGTGGATTTTCGCGTTCAACCTTGGAAGGTATTTGTATATCGTGTCCCAGATGTTGGCAATGTATTGGAGGATTTCATTGGGCAGTTTTGATTTGAATGCTGAAGGGGGGTTGTTTCAGTTTTCGAATGAATATTTGGAGGGTGTAATAAAGAGTCAGGTTCGAATTTTGTGTGCGAAAAGTTTGAGCGAGTTTACAGCATGCATCCCTAATAATCGCAGATGTCATCTTCTGCGTTTGATTTTCATTTGGAGGATTTTGTCATTGGAGTACTTCTCGGTTTTCTTGAATTGCTAAATTTTGGAGATCTTGATGCCGTCAGGTGGATTCATTACATCGTCAAATTTTGATGGGGCCCTTTTCATGTCTTTGTTGTTCTTCTTTGTGTTTCAAGTCATTGTTGAGTTGCGGCTGGCCTTCTTTGTTTCGTTCTGAAATTCCGGATTGGAGTGGATTTAGTTAAAGTTTGACGGTTTCGGAAATTTGTGGCTCGCTGTCTTGGTCTTCATGTTGGGCGACCTCATTCCTTTCCCATGAGACTGTGTAGCATTTCTGTTTCCGTTTTGGGAGGTCTTTTTCGTTTTTTTAACTTTTGCGCTGCCAATTCCAGGGTGGATGTATGTAATCATACGTACATGCGTGATGATGTTGATCGTCTGATGGTTGTTGATTCACCTATTTTGGTTTCATCGCGCGGGGATGGTTTGGGTCAACAATAATGAGTTTATTCATCTTCGAGAAGAGATTTGTCGTCCAATTGATAATCGTTTTGGTCTGTATTTCGAGGAAGCGTTTGTTGAAAATTCCTAACTCGCCCTGTGGAGCAACCATGGTAGAATCTAGGTGTCTTCAGATAGTCTTCTTAAGAAAGTTGAGTTTTGAGTAAATTTGTTGTTTAGATGATGTGCACAAATAAATTATGATCAAGTTACAAAACTATTTTATAATGTATTCTGATTGTGAATACAAAGGTGTGCTGTTAAAATATCGGTACAATTGAAAGTGAGCTAGCATGACTAAATGTGCGCTCGCATGATTGAGTTATTTTCTTCATAAAACTAAATATCATATTAAAGTAGTCCATCTAGTCAACATTTCTTAGCCAATTTTGTATGTACACTTCAAAATTATTTTTCACATACCACCCAAAACAGCGAACTTGGTGCA
>JALLOR010000059.1:0-14398 GCA_036939395.1 Porosira glacialis
GTTTCAAATTGAAGATTAAGTTTTGACTGTGCTATTTATTGTGGGACACCCAGTAGGTGATTTTGATCTTCTATCATAAACGCTGTATCTCTTGCCTATAATCTACTTGCTTGTACGATGATCGTAAGACACTACAAAAATAAACATGATAACAAAGAGGGACTCAAAACAACAAAACCGTATGGATGGAACACCACCTACTACGCAAGTGCATGTGAGTGTGTCTGGATATTTGTGTACGCATCAGTACACATATTCTGTTACGTAGTGATTTCTTTGGACATGTCAAGTACCTCCTACGTAAAAGTTTAACATGTAACATCGCTTGTCTCGTACAGATACATTCGGCGTTCACACTTATTTTAAAAGAGCATACTGACAGGATAAAAATGCCAAGGGAAAAATCATATGCATATGAACTTACATGCCTACATGCATGCTAGATGTCGTTACGAGTATACCTCGACACATCGCAGGTGCATGTACATATACTGTGTTTGCCAGTACTATGTCTCTGCTGCCTATCCACATCCATGTTCTTCCCCACACCCGGTACATCCCCTCGAACTTCTGCATGACTATACACGTAGGATATGGCTATGGCATATCGTGTTTGAAAAGGGGGCGACCCATCATGTTCGTCACCATCATCATCATCATCATTCTTCTTCTTCCTCCTGTTCTTGTTCGCAAGATTCTTTAAATTTCCATTGGCACAGTGCATCTTTCATCCATTGTGAATCGTGCAATCCCCAATATTCAGCGGCATGCGATGACCAATGACCCCCAGGTTATTATACACAATTCGATCATCACCGATGTTCTCAATGCCTTACCAACCTGTAATATTCTCGTAGGCGTTATCATCGCCAGCATCCTCCACATGACCACTATCATCATCCGTACCGCCCATGCCGCGCCCATTCCAATACGGAAGAATAAAGTTTGAATGTGACTTGTGAACAAACAACAATCCGTCACCACCATCATCGATGGCGGGTATCGCATGCAACGGGATCCAAAACATAATCACGTTGCTTGTATCGAACGGCATCATCCGTCCATCAATGTGCCAGGGGGTAATTCCATCCTTGAGCTTGCGTGGCGGCGGTCAAAACTGCAGCGCGTTCGATCGAGACGGGGGCGTACGTTCGAAGGTGGTTGAGACGGAGGGTGTACGGTCAAAGGCGGTGGATAAGGAAGCATACGATCGAGACGGGGTGCGTACGGTCTTGGGAGGTGGTGGTCGAAACGGTGGCACATTCGATCAAGACGGGGGTGTACGGTCGAAGGGGGTGGAGACGGAGGCATACGGTCTTTGAAGGCGGCGGTCAAAACGGCGGCGTGTACGTACCCCCGGTTTTGGATAAGGTGGCACGTCTGATCAAGACAGGGACAAAGGGTTGTTGTCAGCACGTTTGATTGCTATTCTGTGTTGTCTTTGTTGATAACATAACAAAGGTGTGACTGAAGGCGATGCATGACTGAAGGCGACTGCTAGAAAACTGATTCTGACTGCTTAGTTGATTCAAAGGCGCGCCATAAAAACACACAAAATAAAAATAACACACGTAAATACTACTAGTTCCTACGTGTGTTAGAGTACTAATAACCTCATTGATTTTAAAAATTAATTTACGCTGTATCTCCAGTACTGCCGTAGGGCCTACGCTAACTGCACTGTGAGAATAGTGTTGGACGATGAATGTGGTAAAGATTCGTAAAATGTGCCAGTAGAAGCGGTACGAGTCAAGGCATATGACATACACCATATAGTACACTAATGCAGCCTTAATGGTGAACAATGACTCAAGTTGCAACCTACAAATACATATCCTTCTCCTACTTCATGCATGTCACCCTGTGGTCACAATGAAATATATATGTTGTAAGGCAGACTACTTCATAGTGCTCATTGCTGTGGGACTATTCGATGGCATGTATGTACCTGATAAAAAAGGAAAGACCTCTAGGTCTGACTTGGGACTTACTTTTGGAAACTTTAAATTTACATTAGAAAGTAAGATTTTTATGGGCAGGCATCATTTTCCTGCTGGGAAGCACGAAATTCAAAGTTAGATATAGAGCTGCTTTGTACATTTAGTAGATAATGATACACAATGTAGTTGCTGATGTGATGCAAGACATCGCATTGAGTTTTCAAGTAAGTGGTTCTATGAAAGGGGCCTTGCACTTGGAGCTTGCTCTGGTGTTTTGGTTTATCAGAAATTATAGTTTAATCAATTCACAGATGCACCCGCACCACGCTGGTGTCAAACATTATTTTCAGTTTGAATTTTTAAATAATAATGTTGTTCGCGCATCAAGTTTATGCGACTCATACATACATACACATAGTATATTTCTACGTAAGTAATTTCCTACTTATTTCTGGTAGTGTGGGTAGCCCACGTTTAAAAATTGTAACTTCCAACAATTGGAAGTTAGCTTTTCTGTATGTAGGGCGATGTACCAGTAAAATGAACATGGATCTGCATGTATGAAAATGAAAGTAGTTTTAGTACATAGTAGTGTAGTAGTAACTACATGTGTAGCTAGCTAGCCTAGATACTACATTCAAAATATTAGCAAAGATTGTTGGGCTACCAGTTCGGCTACAGTAAAGTGTGACTTCATTGCAGGTATACCAAATCCTATGTAAAACATCTGACCATATATTTGACCAACGTCTCTTTTAATGCCAATTTTAAACATGGTGCTATATAGCACCATGTTAATGAAATCGATTAAAAAAAATTTAACCCATTTCTGATAAAATCTAGTGGTAGATTCGAATTATCTGCAAAAAACTACACGTAAAAAGACTGTTGGTTAATTCTATAGTCCATCGCATCTGGGAGACACAATAGGGCATAGTTGGTTTCTTTGTTCTTTACATGTGATAACATTTATTTTTTTCGTTTCCCCCGTGACCTGCTGGCGTCATATATTTTAATACTACCATTTTCAATTAAAATGGCAAAAACACTTTAACATGGTGCGTATACTCACCATGGATGAGTACCAAGTGGGTACCGAGTGTGATATATCGTACCATGTTAAGCATGTTTAATGTCATGTCACGATTGTATTTAAATTGGTGTGTACTGTGTCATACTCTCTGGCCTCCCCCCAACAATGACCATTTTTTTAAGGCTCAGGTTGGGAAATTACTTTTGATCCCCAAAAGAGCTGTTTCTGATTAAATGGCTACGTGACTCGCTAGAAAAACAAAAGATAGATTTCATCAATTCTAGTATGTAATAATTTTAGTCGTGTGTTTAGATAACATAAATAAAACTGTTTTTGTCTCTCAAACGGGAGCCGGATATATCAATTTGCCCCTTTCTCATGGTCCGATTTACAATTTTCAAAAGTGGTTTGAGAACTTTCAAAACAAACCGGATCTTTCGATAGGGGGTCTATTTTATTAAAAATTCCATTTGAAAATATTTTATCTTTTCTAAAAATGATTGTTTTAAATAAACCTGGTGAATTTGGCATCGGAAGATAAAGTTTGATGGAAAAAAATTGCTCAAATATTTCATAATATGTGACCCGGAGGGGCAAAATAGCTTTGAATTGGGCTTGTTCCTGTACCCAATATTGATATTTAGTCATTAAATAAAATTTGAAACTTTAACGATCACACTAGACCTACTATATGATATATACATTGTACACTTAGGTATTCGGATCACTCTATTTTAGATGTATGTACAATATCTTATTTGAATCATATCGGTATGATACTTGCTACACATGTGTTTAGTTTGCCTGAAAATCGATAAATGAAGATACGAAACTTGGTATGTACACCATAGATCTATGAAAAAGAGAAGTTCTCAGGACCTGATCGATGACCAGATGAACACCCGAGCATCATGAGTGGCCTCCCACTCATCAAGGAACTTATTGATACCCAAATCATTATAATCCCCTGTGTGGTGGACGCTTGTGGATGCCTTGGACCAGTTGCACGTAAGCTCTTGTATGTGAAGGACAAGGACCTCATGGAATATCACAACGGACACACGGTCTCAGATATAAAAGTTACCTGCCAGGAAGCCAATACAAGCAAGCATGCACCATCCGCTATATGTGATCGATCTGTAAGAAACTTGCAACAATGCCACCTAGGTAGATACATCCTTTAGGTCGTCTTATGCTGAAACTAAACCGAAACTGTGGGCCAATAACAACCTTGCCATGGACTGTATCCGATCTTCAATGAGACACCTTAATGGCCACATATACTGTGACCACTTCCCTTACATCAAGCAGGCAAAGATGACATGGTATATCCACAACCTTCACACACAACCGATCCACCAGACAGCATCGCCTCCCCAGTACTTTGTAGAGAACCCATTTCACCTCCCAGATGGAGTTACCACTCTGCCTGCCCAGCATGTCACTGATTAATAAGGGACCCTTTAAATATTGTTAAACTGGGTATATATATGTATATCTATTCAACATATAGAGTTACGTATGTATCAATTGGACTTATTCATATGTTTCTATCAGATTTGATAGGGTAACTAATAACGCCTTTTAAGAATAAAATACTTAGTTCCCCGATACCATAGAAATAATAAAAGTTAGTACCAGGTACCTGTAGAAATAGACTAGAGGTATACACAAACACACACCAACTATGCACAATTATTTCCTTTTCTTTTCTTTTATTTTATTTTATTCCTTTTTCATTTCTTTTCTATTTTTTCTTTTAATTTTTTCTTTTTTTTAATATTATATTATTTTTATATTTTATTTGTTTTAATATATATATAGATAGATAGATAGATACAGATTTTTCTTTTAACTTTATTCTTTTGGTTTTTTGTTTTTATTATTATTATTATTATTTTATTTTTATTTAAATTTTTAATATATTTTATTATTATTATATATTTTTAATTTTTTTATTTATTATTATTAATTTTTTTATTTTAAGCAACTTCAAAGAGAATAAAAATTGAATCAATGTTTACTACCTTTACAACTTCATAACTACTTCTGGATCAGAGGTTATGGTATGCTCTAGATAAAAGGACAATAATACGTGTATTTAATCAGTACAGTACTACTGTTCTTCACAATCACAAAATATTCTACACAAACCAAAAAATCCAAACCAACCTCATTGTAGATAATCAATCAAAATTGATATTTTATATCTGGTCATAAAAATAAAATTGGTCAACTTGAGCAAAAGTTATGGCATATTGCCTTACATGACACAGGCGACAAGTCCAGCTGTACGCTGTTTTCCCAATTTACGTCTTTGGAACATCAATATTATTATCATGAACGTGTTTAGCACACAAACCCGACTAAACATTATCCCCAGAAATATGTTGAAGGGATATAAAAACATTGGCATCGAACAAGTAAACATTTTGAAGTTGACTAAGCCTTGCAGCAATGTTTACTCTTAAAGACCTGGTCAGAATAACCGGCATTCAGAGGGAGGTAGAGCACGACAAGAGGGGTTGATTATGATAACCAAAATGGTAGCAAAATATGGTTAAAGCTTCCAACAGAAAATAATGTGTTCTTTAGTAATAAATCACATGTACTACAAGTATACCTTAAAGTTGACTAAGCCTTGCAGCAATTTTTACTCTTAAAGGCCAGGTCAGAATAACCGGCAGTCAGAGTAAAATAGAGCACGACAAAAGGTTGATTATGATAGCCAAAGTGGTAACAAATCATTGTTAAAGCTTTCAACAGAAAATGATGTTTTCTTTAATGATAAATCACTCGTACTGGAAACATCCCATCAAAGTTCATCATCTGCTACACAATAAATTAACAAGCTCGAGAGAAACAAGTTTCAAAAAATTAAGTGGGAACGCTGCAAAGAATTACATAAAACTATAAGTATAAGTAGAAACAAAGAATGATATTATACATCCTGCTGTTAAGTGTTCAAATAATATGTAGTGTCAGCTTTGGTTTTGTACTCTTGAACATCACTTGAAATATTTAATGACCATAGAAGCTGCTAGTACCAGATATACTGAAATGTAATTTTCTTAATCTACCAATCAATGCGTTGTATATTCATATGTAAACTCGCATGAACCAAGTACAATACAATATCGTTCGAATTTTGTTTCTTTTTGGATCTTTAGCACATTTTGTTTGGTTTTTAAAGCCTTTTAAACTATTTGTCAACACAACAAAATGAAACTGCTAAGCAAAATACAAAAAGAGTATTCTACGCCGCCGGCGCGGCCTCGGGACACGAACAGTCCAGAGCGTACAAGTGGTCGCTCACAACGACGCTGCTTGCGGGATTCATTCCCGCCGTCCTGTAGAGCCTGCTGGCCTCGTTGAACGCCTCCATCATGGGCGCGACGTTGCCGCGGGCGAGGTGGATGTTCCCAATCTCGTTGAGGGTTCGTGCCATGGCGGCGGGATCGGACGTGGTCTGTGATGAAGACGGTGAATTACGATACGTCGTCGACATCGTCGTCGTTGACATTACCGTTGTATCCATCGTTGTCGTCGTCGTCGCCGTGCGATCCTCGACATCGTTGTTCCCCGACGACATCGACGGCGATACGGATGTAACAGACGACAGCCCACGCTCGATCGCGAGGGACTGCTCAAAGTATCCAAGAGCATCTTCCAACTCCCCCGCGGCCCTGTGCACCTCCCCCAACTTGAAGAGTGTCATGGAAACGTCTCGATGTCCCTCGCCCAACACGAGTCTCTCGACCCGCAAAGTTTCCTTAAAGCACTCGGTGGCACGATCGTACGATCCCCACTGCTGGTGGACCAACGCAATGTTGTACATGGCAAAGACGACGTCCCGATGGTTCCGTCCGAGGACCGATCTTCGTATCCTTAGGGACTCGACAAAAAGCTCCATGGCAACGGAGAAGACGCTCTTGCGGTAGAGTATGGTGCCGATGTAGACGAGCGTGGCCGAAACGTCGAGATGGTCGTCCCCCAGTATCCGTCTTCTCATGATCAGCGCGTCCTGGAGGTACCGAAGACTGAGACAGGTATCACCCCGGTGATCGTGGATGAGACCAATGGTGTTGAGAGTCGACGCAATGTCGGCATGGTCGGCGTCGGCACCGTGCTTGTCCCGCAATAACTCGAGTGCCTCGGAGTACATTTTGGCGGCCTCGTCCCACTCTCTTCTCTGGCGGTGAATCTCTCCCAGATTGCTCAGGGTGACAATGACGTTGGGATGATCCGGCGGCAAGACCCGGCGCTCGATGCGTAGTCCGCGTCGGTAACAGCGCATGGCATCGGCGAGGTTCTCCCTCTCAAAGTGAAAGTTTCCCATTCGGTTCAAGAGCATGGCAATCTCGGGATGGTTCTCGCCGAGAGCAGCCTTGCCAGCCCGTAAGGATTCTTCATACAACTCGAGGACCTCGCCATGCTGACGTTTTTCTTGATGGATCTGCGCAATCCCGCTCAGGACTACCGCAACGTCCCGATGGTCCCGTCCAAACGTCCTCGTCGCCACACGCAAAAACTCACGGTACAACTCGGCGGCCCGATCGAGATCACCACGCTGATGAAGACTCTGCCCGGCATTGAAGGCAGTGGCGGCGTAGTCGAGGCTGTCGGTGCCCAAACATGCGCGACGGATTCGCAGCGCGCCCTCGTAGTTGCGTAGGGCATCATCGAATTCATCCCACTGGACGTGGATGCGTCCAATATTGTTGAGGGTCGTGGCGACGTCGATGTGGTCGGGACCAAGACGCTCCTCGCGGATGGAGAGGGAGCGGAGGAAGTGATCCATGGCTGATTTAGTGGATGATTTAGCCTTGGCTCTCTTTTCTTCGGCACTGACGTTGCTGTTGTTATTGCTGCTGGTGATGCTGTTGTTGTCACTGTCAGAGGCGTTGGCATGGTAGTGTAATACTCCCAAACAGTTGAGCGCGGACGCGGCATGGACGTGGCGGGGGCCATGAATGATCGTCGCGTACCGCAGCGCGCGGGAGTAAGTTTCCATGGCAAGTGGCAGATCTCCGCGACGGTACTGTAGCTGTCCGACGTTGTGCAGGACGGGGATGGCAATGCCTGCGGGGTCTTTGTTGTCTTGGTCCATGTCTTCATCAGAGCCCTCGATTCCGAGGATCCGTAGGGCGTCCTCGTACCGTGCAGCGGCGGCGTCAAATTCTCCACGGCGGCGATGGATTTGACCTGCGTTGAAGGCCAGGGTCGCTTCCACGGAGGGACTCGGGTGAAACTTCAGATTCCCAAAGTTTGAACTGCAAACAGAAGTTGTAAACAAGTCTGCGGGATCTATCCTTACAGCATCACAGAAGGAGTGCATTCCCTCGTCAAAGTCCATGCGCTGGTAGATATAGGATGTACGGGGAGGGAACAGCCGTGTGCCTGTAGTACCACTTTCGCGTCGGTTGTCGCCGTCGATGATGGCAACGCCGGCAGCTGCGTCATCTTCGTTCCGGGCCTTGACACTAAATGACTTCAAGCTAAGGTGATCAAGACGTTTCATCTCCTCCAGGCATTCCTCGGCCTCGCATAAAAGGTCAATAGCAACATCGTACTCTTCCGCTTCAAAGTATTCCACGGCGGCATCATTAAGGTCGGTGATGTGCGTGGCAGCCTCTCGGAGCGACGTTGTGGACGACATTGGTGACGATGACGGTGACGATGACGATGGCAAAGACATACTGTCCTCGCACTGCTGCTGCTTCGGGTGTTTGGTCGCGCTCTTCTTTTTTCTCCTCGCCTGCAGCCAGCGCTGCCGCCTAGAAGATGACGTCGATCGCCGCAACGGCAACGATGGGTTTGTGAGGCTTCTACAGGCAGCACCGGCGAGAGCTCGGGCGTGGCGGGGGAAGGCGATGCTGAATGACGAACTTCCGCGGAGATGGTTGTCGCCGCCATTGTTGTTATTATTGTTGGGATTGTCATTGCCGTTGTCATTGCCTATTACGAGTGATTGAGAGCGCTTCGCGCGCCAGCTCAATCTCGAAGAGGGGACGGACAAAGTTCGGGTTCCAAAGGTGCTTGCGCCGGCATTGACGCCGACTTTCACGTGACTGTCGTTTGTGCTCCATTCCGGTGGCGACGTAGCTGTCGTCATCGTTGATGAAAACCGCGGATCAAAATCGTTCAAGTTCTCGCCATCGCTGTCGGAAAAGATTGCGCTTTCTTCCGAGGAATCATCGGAAGAGAACACTGCATCCTCTTCATCTTCAAGGTCGTCTTCGTCGTCTTGCATGGCGTGATCATCCACTTTGTCCTCCTTGTCGTCCTCTCCGTCTATCTCCGGTCTCCCGCCGGTTTCATCGTCGATCTTGGAGATGATGATATGCGCGTTTGTGACTTCTTCCGAGCCGCGTGCATCGTGCTTGAGGTTATCTTTCACCGGCGAGCGGTGTTTATGATGACTGTCAATGACAACAGACGTCGTCGTGGTTGTGGCGGTAGATGTTCCCATGGTGATGACTTATTGTGAGCTTTACCTTACTCTTGATATAATTTAATGAATGTGATGTGATGTGATGTGATGTGATATAATATGATTGTTGTGGTCTCTATGATTGCTCTTGCCTGCTTGTCACAAACAATTAGTTGACAAGAAACGCTCTCTGGCTAGTAAGCAGAGAGTACTGTGCTACTACATAGTACTTGTAGTACGAGTACTTGCTACGGTAGGTCTGTTGAGAAGGTCAGTAGTCTACTTGTAATTAGTAATTAAAATTTATATTTCTCAACCAAAATCTCCCAAATCGGCATTCATTGAAGAGTATCTTGATTCAATCTCCCGGGCAGTAATAAGTTCAAAGTTCAATCATGCGTTGTTGAAACAACATTCAGCACTTCAGTACGTATCATTTTACATACAGTACTGGTACATAAGTCTTCTGAGATTCCTTCTGAGACAAAGACACGCGGACAATGACAAGAACCATAAATTTCAATTGAGGCCTGAGATGCGACAATTTAAAAATACTTTCTAATACATATTCCTAATACATCGTACTACTACTACTTAACTTTCTAATGTTACTGCATTCACGTTACTACGTACCCAAGTATTCATGCTTAGTTTGGAACTCAGTTGATNGTTGGGAAGTCAATTGCTCGAAATCCTTAATATGTATCCTTAGGAGCTCCTAAGGATTCATATGAATCCTTATGCGTTCCCCCGTAGAGACATATGGCAACCTACGTAGGAATAAAAACTAAATCCCAAGAGGAAAAAAATAATTGGCGCACCGGCACACCACCACCAGGCCATTAATCTCAGATGTACAAGTCACTCCTCGCTCACACACAAGTAGACTCCGCTTCATATTTTCCCATCCGGAATATCCGATTGCATCTCTAGACCTTTATTTCACGACCTTTGACCATGTCGTATGCTGGCTTAGGGGTTCATCAGCGCCAGAGCATTGATGGATTGATTCACGCAGTCGCATCGCCTGTACCTGGATAATACGTCACGGAGTAACCCAAGAAAGCCAGTGGTATCTCATCAGGAAAGGTAAAGGCTGAGTTGAAGAGGAGAAATTTTGGCGAAAAAGATCATCAAAAAAATCCTCGGCCATGGAGGATCAGTAATTGCTCTCGTGAGGCATAGCAAGGGCAAAAAACTTGCAAACCTTCTTCAAACTGTCTTCGCTACGGCCAAACAAAAGTTACGATCTATTTTTGGTAACTCTTTCCTTGCTGACATCATCTACGATATTTACACAGTTGTAGAAAATGTGTCCGTTTTTTTCTCCAAATGTGTCTCGTTCGACAACAGAAACTTCAACAACAAGTTCTTCAGTTTGGCGTAAAGCTGTGTCGGACCTGAAGAATATTGTTGACGCCGCAAAAATTGCATCAGTTGACGAGGTCGCAGCTGCTTCAAACTCAAAGTATCTTAAGTTAACCCCTACTCAGCTTGGACGGAGCTACCTTCAGGATGGCAAGAGACCTTCTGATGCAGCTTTCTGCGTGTGTATCAATCCTGATTGCAGTCACCAGTTTGTTGACGAGCCCGATACAAACGCATCTGCACATGCCACGAATGAAGCGAAAAGGCTTCTCCACAAAGAGAATGTCGAGGGCTTTGTCAAGGCACAAACCTTGGGCGTGCCGTACATCTCTACTACCTCAGGGAAACGGATCACCAGCGTGCCAAGAGACAAGCACAAGTACAATAACCTGTACCTACAGTGTCACTGTCTGAAATTTTCTTGTATCACTCAAGACAAACACGTACCCGAGTACCTCTGCCCCATCAAGTGTCTTGATCACAATGGTGATCGCTTTCCGTGTGACGAAGACGGTGTTTGCCAGTGCCCAATTTGCAAATGCCAATGCAACAAGGCATGGACTGTAAGTACTTCCGGTGGCTACTACATGTCCTGCCTTTAATGTTCACTCTTGTCTTACACATTCTCATTTAATTCTTGTCTTTTATTTCAGATTGGTTCCGAACAAAACATCCGGAACAATACGGAACTGAACATGCCTGGGAATGAGGTGGAACCACTTGGTTACACGACCGAGCAGACTGCTGCTCGTCTTCGAAGTGAAATGGATATGCATATGCATGAAGTACTCGTGCAGAACCTGGGCCTTCAACTTGCAGATGCTAAAAGAGGTCAGACGCCTGTATTCGACAACAACATTGTTTCCGAAGAAGCGTGGGAGGTGACAGCATCGGCTCTCGGTGATCATTTTGACGGTCCCGAACATGCGGCATGGCGTGCGGAGCAGAGGGAAAAGGTTGGTCTGCCGACAACCAAGGTGAAGTTGAGAAATGGAGACACAATCTGCACGAAGGGTATTACGAGTACCAGGTGCGAAACTCACCGCAAAACAAACAACAGGCTTCGGGATGCGCACGAAGTGGACTTGACCGGCGGTGAGGAAAGCGGAAGCGACGACGAAGGAGGAAGTAATCGAATTGTTGTTGCCGGTCGAAAGACAACGGGTGAGGAAAGCGGAAGCGACGACGAAGGAGGAAGCAATCGAATTGTTGTTGCCGGTCGAAAGACAACGGGTGAGGAGATAGACGGCAACGAAAGAGGAAATGATGCCATTGACCTGACTTCTGAGGGTCTGTCTGGAGAAAAAGGGACAAAGAGAAATAAACAAAGGGACCCAAAGAGACTTCGCCCGAATGGCGTGTCTCCACGGATGCGGTATGGGTCCAGCGGTCAGAATCCTCGCAACATTGGTCCGCCTGGCATGACAGCGATCGAACCTCGAGACAAAGCTCGCAACAAATCTCGGCATGGCATCACAGTTAGAGAGTGTTCAACTCCTCGTGCTTTATACCCGCGCAGAGAGGATCCCACTTCTTCTACGCCAACGGATGGCATGTATGGGCGTGTGGTGCAACGAACTCTAGCTTCGTCAACGGCAGGACAAAGGTTGATTGGGAATTCGGTCCCCGAAGAGGATCCGGTTGTAGATCATGGGGGTATGCTACAGGCGGTGCTCAATTCACCAGATAGGGCAAGAAACTACATCTCGAATGCAAGGTACGCCAACCCCGTGGCAAGTTCACAAGATGTTGTGACCTTTTTGCAAGATGTGCGCTTCCAGAAGAAGTAAATCTCAAAATATATTAGTTAGATAAGTCGACAAACAGTAATAGTTTTTATTTCCTTCAACAAGTTCATTTGTACTCATAGCTGCCGACACCCGTAAAAGTAAAATCAAGTTGTAAAAGTACAAGTACAAGTATTTCCTTCAACAAGTATTTGTACTCATAGCTGCCGAAGTAAAAGTAAAATTAAAAGTACATGTAGATGAAAAGTGAACGCGAGCGTGCAAGTAAAAGTAAAAGTAAAATTAAAAGTAAAATTAAAAGTACATGTAGATGAAAAGTGAACGCGAGCGTAAAATTAAAAGTAAAAGTGAACGCGAGCGTGCACGTAATAATAAAAGTAAAAGTACAAGTAAAAGTAAAAGTAGATGCAAAAGTGAACGCGTGCACAAGTAGTAAGTGTAAACGCGGTTGGATATGAAACATGAATGTTTAATTGTTATGAAAATTTACAAGTCATCAAAGCGAAAGCCAACATGCTCAAAGTACTTTACGTATTCACGCTGGAGGCGAATAATTCTACGAATTTGTTCTTTCAAGTTATTCATTTCTTCAATTGCATTGTCACTGTAGATCCGATAAAGAAGGTTGGTTAAGCCTAATTGAATTGTATTGAATAAATACTCGATAGATCCGTCGACACTCCAATATGGAGCCCGGAATACAAGTCTATGACCAGCTAAACGAATTGCTTGGATAACAAGGGGGTGTCTAAAGGAATGAAAAGGAAACATACACACGTCAGGTTCACACGACAAGAAAAACATATGATGTGGTGGTCTCCCCAGGAGGCAACTTACTTATGTGAGATCAAGTTGTCCATGGTAAAACACTTCCGATTCCCAGGCGTACCAACTCCAATCTCGGCTAATATTTGTTGCATGAATGCCAAAAAGCGATCAACATCTGTCCCTCCTTCTGTCCACATCATAAGCCATCGAGGAGCAACACGGTCAGCTGTGGCCTCCTCACCAGAAATTGCCATCATGACATTGAGCCGAGACGAGTGATTGTATGGCCCTATCTCTCTCACCCGCCGCCCGACTCTGGCCTTTCCACTGGTACGGTTGGACATCTCAACAAACGCCCCGAACTCGTCAATATCAATGAGATCCCGCCTGCGAATTCCAACCATACCAAATGGGAATTCTGCAGTCCAGTAGTTTCGACGAATCTGGAGGTTGCGTGGAGTGTACGCTTGAAAGGCGGTCGTTGATCCGACCTTGGTGGAGAGACCAATGCGATCTTCTGCTCTTGAAATTTGTGAAGCGACATACAATCTATCCATGCCTCCTACGTAATATAGGAAGGCATTGATCTCATCATGGCGCACCTTGGGGAAGAGAAGACGGTAATATGCAAGGTAAAAGGACATTCGCCCTCGGAGAACTGTCGCTCGGTTGTTGCCAGTCCATCGATACCGTCGGAAATGACCCTCATTCGTATCTCGAGTTTCATGGCGGTCGACTGTCTTCTCTGAAGGAAAGAAGTATACTTCTCGGGCTGCCTCAAACAGCTCATGCCCTTCCCATCCCTGTTCGCGAACCCAAAGGGTAAAAGAACGGAAGTCTTGACTGTATGCGTGGCCTGGTGCAAAAGAAGGGTGAGGCGCATTAGAGACAGCTGTCTGGAGTGCTGGTCTCACTTTGCGCTTTTTCTGGGGTGGCATCACAGCATGCACGATCTGTCCCTGACAAAGTGCCCACCGATAGTGTCTCAAACCCGATGAGAAGCGGGGTCTTGTCTGTGAGGGAGGAGGGACAACTTGCGAGAAGCGGAGAGTGATGTTGTGTTGGTGATCGGCGCGCCAGTCATTTTATTTTGTCTTAGGCCTTAGTT